>PVJO010013352.1:0-52212 GCA_004026905.1 Hystrix cristata
CCAGCCGGGTTTACATTAGACAGGGGCATGGATGTTAGAAAAAAGTACTTAAAAACAAAGCTAAGCAACGATAATGACATTTGTAACTGTGAAAGCTTAATCACTAATAATATTTGGAGAAAAGAACAACTAAGTCTTCAACCTTGGTGATTTAAGACACTCATCAGGCAGGAAGGTAAAACAGATCCCCAAAATTCATTAAATTTACAAATCTACCAGACTTTAACTAAATTAGTGGAACAGTCTATCACGCTACTAGTAAGTGGTGTCCGGGGATGTAAGGAAAGCAGTTGCTGATTCACAAGTGCTGAGAAATCACAGAGTACAGACTCAAAAGATCTCCCGTGTATATTAAAAAAAGAAAAAGAAAGCCAGAATGGCGTTGGACATCTCATAGAGGGCCTCTGTCTTCATACTACGCAGTGAAAGTTAGAAAATGAATTGGGGGATAAGAGTTCATGGGGAAAAAGGGAAATGCAACATAAGAAAATAAAGTTAACAGCTTTTAGCGATCAGAAAGCACATTAACCTCAAGTATAAATGGCCAAATGAAGCTTGACCTTCGCAGATATCACCTAATCAGGTTGTCTGTGAATTTACTGGCTGCCATGAAATTCTATTTAAAGGCTGCATTGCGTGACCCAAAGAGGGTGGCACTGTTTCTCCACACATGCTTATTTCTACACAAAACACTATTCACTACATATCCAGATGAGAACATTCTTTTAAAATAGTCTGCTATTGCCTCACTTTGAGATTATCACTCAGTGATATCACAGATTTCACAGACTCTCAAATCACCAGGTAAATCTGAAGACTGCACATGTAGTTAAGAATGGTGGCTCCCAGCTGTAGCCCCAGCGTGAATCACTCATGTGCAGGCCCCCCAGCATCAGGGGTGTGAGCCCTGCATGGTCAGCCTGCACCCACGTGCAGAGAGACCCCCGCAGCTGCATGCCCTGCTGCCTTCAGCTGGAAATTCTTCGTATCTCCCACTGCAGATTGTTACTAGGCCCCCAGATGATGTGGGCGCGGCCTGCATAAGCTTCACCACTCACTCACCTGATTCTTGCATTTTCCTCAATGGCCCCTCCTTCACCCCTTCATTTCTGCAAGTGCCAGGTAATCACAACACTATAATCCGAGTCAAGTGGTCAATACAGTCATGCTCTTGTTGACACTTTAAATCCTACTTTCTAATCCTAAATCCAACTCCACTATGAGAATCACATTTCCCAAAAAGATTCCTTTTAGCAGGAAGCTTCCCTGGCGGAGCCTTCCTCCCATTAAGGCCCGGGGTGCACCCTCCCATTAACCGTGCTTTCCATCTGGTGGCAAAGTTGAGAGCTACCCTCTTCTCAGACCACCTTTAATCAAGCAGCTCCTGAGTGCCAAGAGGTCTGCACCGAACGGGGAGCAATTCACAACAGAAAGGCTTCTTTGAAAATACTTCACTGCTAACCTTTGAATAATGTATTCATCAGAACCAATGCTGTAAAAGTTAAAATGCCAAGTGTGGTGGGAGGAGCAGCTCAGGGGCAGGCAGACAGGCCTGTTTCTTCTGGGTGTGGTTGGAGAGGTCTTACGCACAGCACTTACTGCTTCCCCACACCTTCTCTTTGGCTCAAAATCATAAGATTATAGGAACTTTGGGTGTTAAGATCCATAAGGATGTTGCTAACACACATCGCCTGCGAGCAAAAATGTCGTCATGTTTCTAGAGCTTTCCACGTAACACATTAACCCGTGGAATCCACGATACCGCGGCGTCTCCCAGCTCGATCAGAAACCTGCTTCAGAAAAACCTGGTGTTCAGAGTAAAACTTCTGATTCACTATTGCGTATGCATGCTCTATTTGTATCAATCCAAACCCATAACCACCTTCTAAAAATCTAAATAAAGTATTAAAATATATATTTATCAGATGCCCACATGCATTGATCAGGGTAATAGAGTGGCCATCAGAGTGGAAGGCTTGGCAGACAGCTCCTCCTGGTCAAGAGTGGACAGGACTGTTACACACGGGGGTCTGCAGGCCGCGTGGCTGCTCACGCCCGGCAGGAAGGCGCACATCTCCTCGACTGCTGCCCGTCTGACTCTTCAAAGCCTCAGCACCCAGTTCTCAAGTTTTAGCAAGTGTATTTGGAATGGAGATCAAGACTCTGCTCATATAGTGTACTGTCAAACCACTGAGTTGGGAGCATGTAAATATAAATGATTCTCTTTCAAGAATCAGCAAAAACAAGCCAAAGAACAAAATATCTTCTCCAGAGGTCTGTGAAGACCGGATTTCAAACATCAAGCGGCTTTCTACTCAGAAACCATTAACACAGGAGATTCCACTGTCTGTGTCTGCTGTTTATTTACTCGACAAACCAGCTGAGCTGTAAAGGATTTATGCACAATGGTACTGCAGGACTCCATGCAGGCGTCATTGGTACGCCTTTCTTAACAGCGACACAGTGCCTGGACAGAGCGCTTTGGCTTGACGGCACACATAACTGATAAACTGAGGCTAAGATAACTGAGATGTCGTGGAGGAAAGACGTGGTGAGTACAGCTAAAAGTTGGATAACCCACATACGAGAATTCAAACCCAGACCTCTCTCTCTATGGGCCATTTTGTGAAGTCATTCGGCCTGTGCTAGTTTCAGATGACAGAATGTGAAAATTAAATGAGTTCATGGTGGAAGCTCAGTAAGTGTGCCCAGAAAGAGGGCACACAAAGCCATGCCAAGTATTTCTGCGGACACACAGGACTGAGTTTGAATTCTTTGCTAGTTGAACCTCTCAGAGCTTTTACTTTCTCCTCTGTAAGATGAAGACAGTCAGACCCACTCTGCAGGATGGAAATCATGTCGCAGCCATGGAAAGAAAAGGGTCTGGAACACAGCAGTCATTCAATGCATGCAAACCGTTGCCTTGCTCCTATTAAAACTCCAAAACCTTCCGTTCTGCTCCATTAAATCACCAGCTCATTCAGTCAGCCCAATCACTTATTACCCAGAACACTTCATTTCACAGACATCTTTCCCTAAGCAAAGGTCCTCATTTCTCCACTGTTCCCTCCGCGCTTACCCTTCACCCATACGAATGTCTCCTCTCCGGGCTTCTTCATTCTATACCATGATCAGACCTTACACAGTTCATGGTTTCAAACACTTCGCCATCTCTTCAGTACCCTTGATGTTTACAAATTTTATTCTGCCAATCCTCAATTCTGGATTAATTCAACAGTCTTTTCACTCTAATACTGTTCATGCTGTGCCAAGCCTTGTTATGGAAAGCTGATTTGTTTATGAATGTAATTGTTAAAGCAAAGGTTGAGACTCCGTGTTTTTTTTTTTTTTAAGGCTAGTAGTGATAAATGTTTTCTTTTCTACCTTCTGCTTCTTTAAAATGAATTTGCTGTAGACTTTTCCTAAAACTAGCATTAAATGTAGAGAAATTCTCAATAGAGACACAGCCGGCTAGATACATTTTAACTGAGAAGATGTCCCTCTGTGCAGGCGGCCCTGCTCCAGCCAAATACCAAATATGGCAGCACTTGTCACTCCCCACCCCACTGTCCCTTCACAGGCCAAGTCGCCCTGGGGAGAAGGGCAGAATGAGAATGGGGCTTCCGGAAATCTCTCCTACTATCTACTTCACATTTCTTCTTACGTAAGGGAAAATAAACCTGCAGTCTGGATGGCTTATCCTTTGATTGGCTTTTCTTGTAATCATCATATTTGAAAATGACATTAAGCCTCATGATTTCCACAACTTTTCCATTCACGCTTGCACATAAAAGTTTTACTATCCAAACCAGTCGCAGTTAATCAATTAAAATATTGAATCTTTAAAAATCCAAAGTCTAAACATAAAATTAATTTTACCTAAGCACAGGGCACGTACCTATAGGTCCAGCTACTCGGGAGGCTGAGGTAGGAAGATCAGGTTAGCCCAGGAGTTCAGGACCGCCCTAGGCAACACGGTGAGACCCTGCCTCTTAGAATTCATTTTGAAAAAGTCACCGTCAGTGTGATTCTGTTTCAGACTGAGGAACTTCACGCGGGGAGTACAGCAGACGACCATACCCAGCCTGTCAGCTTCCCCTCCAGCTCCCGACCCAACACGCCTGCCAGGTCTCAAGGGGTGAACACAGCGCAGCACAGAAAGGGGCAGCAAGGAAAGCGCTTCCCTGATTGCAGTAAAAGGGTGAGTGAAAGATGCTGTGAATATTTAAACTTTTAAAACACTTTATTACAGTGAAATACACTGCCATGCATCTCCCTCAGAATACTCCCCCCGCCTCAAGCACACTTACCCCATCATGGTTGCCACCTTCTGGAGCAGCTCCGGAAGTCCTCTTTCGCGTCCTTTATAGGGTGTGATCCTAAACACAGTGAATGCTGCCGCAAGTGCCATCCAATGGGAAAGACGGCTTGTAAGAACACGATGCCGTGTCCTCATCTACCTTATTCACTGGACCTGGCACTGTGTGACTTCCGGCTCTTCCCCAAAGTCAAAGTGACCGTGAAAGGGAAATGTTTTGAATCCATTCAAGACAACGAGGCAGCCATGACCGCAAAACTAAAGACAGGTACGTAAGAGCGCGTCCAGAATGGCTTCGGAAAGCGGCAAGAATGACGGGACAAGCCTGCTCGAAGTGAGGGGCAGGATTTTGAAGGGGATTCATGGCAATGTGTCTTTTGTTGTAATAATTTTTATTTAAACACACACTCATTTTCCAATCACACCACACAGTGTTGGGGCTTTCTGGGACTGGCGGATGTTCAACAGCCACCCACTCCTCTCTGGAGGCACACTCCTGTGCTGGTAGGAGACAACCGGGGCACTGAGCCACCAGGGCACTGTGGCTGTCACCTGCACCTCAAGCCTTCAGTTTGTACCTGACAGTGGATTTCTACCCTCTTCTGCAGAACTGACTGTCCCTGGCAGGAAGCCCTGAGCCCGAGACCAGCTCTGTCCCAGGATGGGCACCGGTGAGCGCCTGAGGCAGAAGAAATGACCTCAGATTGCCCTGCACCACAGGGATCTCCAGCTGCACCCCTTCGCTCTCAGCGTCCACGGACATGCGCCACATCCACATAAAGGAGTCATCTCGACTACACACACAGAGCGGACCACCCAGTCGCTGTACCAGTCAGCTCAGAGGGAGACAGATTAGCTCCCTGAGTAATCCTCCCAAAGACTGTACACTGAGATTAAAGAGAAGGGTAAGTACACTTTCTCCTGGGAGAAAAGAAATGGCAAAATACTTCAAACTTTTTCCAAAGGAATCTTCTCTCCTGGTCCCTTCAACTTTGATAAATTTAGACCTCAAGGCAAATTTTGGACAAATGGCCAAAGTACACATACCCCAGACCCTCACGTGATCACAGAAGGGACTTTTCAGAGGTGGCTGGATCTAGAGTGTGCAATGCTCGGGTTAACGGCGTGTGATTACTAAATCAATCCGCTGATTGGTTTGGTACCGCCCTAATCCTGGCAGCCTGGATAAGATTCAAGGGAGAGAAAGAGGCTTGTGTGTCCCTTTGCTTGCTTACCTTGCTGCCTCCTGCCTGTCTGCCTGCTCCTGCCTTGGATCCAGCCAATCATGGAGCGAAACCTCTACCAACTGTGAGCTAAATAAACCTTTCTTCCCTTAACTTTGAGTGTCAGGTATTTTGTCTCAGCAACAAGAGAACAGTAACTAAGACAGATATTTCATATCTGCTACTTTTTCTCAAGGTTAGAAAGGCTCTAAATTTTATCTCAGTTATTTTAATGATTCCTTTCACCCTTTCTAACTTTATTGCCCCAAACTTGTGCCACACCCCCAAATTCATGGCTGACTCTCTGCATTTAGTTATCACCTGCTACTCGATCAAGAGAAAAAAGTGGCCAAATTTTCTCTAGCTGCAAACATAATGGTCTGCATTGATATTTAGCAGTATCTCTTCTGCCCCAAGTGGAAGATCCAACTCTCTTTTCAAAGATATCTTCTAACAGGTACAAAGCCCCTATGATGAATGTTGTTATCACTATGTACATCTAAAATGTACCATTAAAATAAAATAAAATTAAAAAAAAAAACAAAGATACCTTCTATAACCCTGATGTCCTCCCTGCTTTTTCTGGAACCATCCTTCAACATGCAGACTCCACAGCTTCCTTTTTTCAAATGTCATAGATCACTTCCATTCCGACTACAAACCTGCCTTTACACCCTCCATTCTCAAAAATACTAATGAACAACAGTCATTAGGGACACTTCACATTTCTCTTTCACTGTCCTAGCAAACGTCGTGGAAATCCAGACAGATTTCTTTCCACCCTTTCACTCCCCAGTCACTCACAGACAGTCTTTACTCCAATCCATTCTATTGCATCTGCTCTCACCCCAGCAAACCAACAACGCTTAATAGCAGAATGCATTTTAACTCTTCTATGAATGTCTAAAGAACTTAGGATTCATACCTTGAACCCTTGTGTTACTTGCTTAGAATTCAATTTTCTTCAATATCTTTCTGGATTTCTGTATTAAAGAATCTAGAAGTAAAGATCAAAAATCTGCATTTTTAGCAAATTCTTTTGGCACTGTTGGCACAGATAAAAGATCTGGAATTAGTGGCCTAAGAGCTGAGGGATCATAGAAAATCTACTTGGTTAAATAACAATAATCTCATCACTCCAGTAACAAACAGACAAACAAAATCTACTTTAACAGTCATTTGAAAACATTTGTCATTTCCCCCTTTTTCATTATCTAATAATACGTTGAATGTCAAGGTTGAATTAAGAGTCAGGGCATATTACAGTAGTTAAAGCTTCATAATAGACTGAAACAGCTTTAATTAAAGTTACCGGGGCAACCAGAGGGAGACAGGAAATGCCATAATTGGAGAAGTGTCACTGGGAAAATTTGTTTATTATAACCTCAATCCTATTTTCTCTGTGCAAAATGTCCTGAGACCCTCATTTCCTAGCAGACCTCCTCTGCTGGGCTGGCAGGGGGACCGGTAACAGCTCCAGTTTCACTTACCTCCTCCCCGGGGGAGCACCGTGGGAGGCCAGCTGTCCTGCTGAAAGGTTTCTCTCCTGAATTAATACATGCAGATAGCTGAGCCTCGTTCAGGCTGAAATGAATGCTAATGGCAATTTTAAATGATTACTTTTTTGCTTCTAAATATTGATTTGAGGTTGCTTTAAGAACAGTCCAACAGTGTTAGCATCTTTCTGAGCCAGTCTCTGAGGCATCGATATAGCAAATATCAGGCACAGTCATTCAGCAGATCGGTCTGAGAAACAAGCTGCTGAAGTTAGCAGCAGTGTACAGTGGAAAAAGTTTGGACTTGTCATGCTGTCTCTACAGTGTTAGGCAAGAATCTCAGTCCTCTAAGTTTCCTCAGTCATAAAACAAGAAGAAATAAACATTCGATGAGTCAACCCTGTGAGATTTCTGTAAGGACTGAATGCTAAAGACTGCCCGAATTATGACATGATTCGACACAGTTCACGCCACAAAATACCAAATCACAACTACTGAAGTGCCAAAGTTTGTTTTACTATCAAACAGACGGTTTTAGGGAAAAAGCAATTAATAGGGGGCAGGGCCGGGAGGAGCAGTGATTTCTTTTACAGCTCTTCCTAAGACTGGTTGATGACCACAGATTAGAAGCATAAAAGAATTTGAAAAAAAAAGAAAAAAGTAAAAATAAACACTGAAGTTAAAAAACAAAATACTGGAGAAAATAGTTTAGAGTCAAACATAGAAACAAACAAACTCTGGCATAAAGCAGAAAAATATATTTGAGTTTTTAATCAACAGGCTATAAAAAATAATTAAAATTTAAATTCAAAGTATAAAATTTGCGTCCAGGCATGCACAATACAATTCACTACAGATATTCAAAAGCAGTAATTCCACTGAAATTACTGCAGTATTCATTCCTTTTTTAAAAGATGAACTATCAAATATAAACTGTTAGGAAATTTCTTTAGTAAGCAGAAGGAAATAACTAGTTCAAATTTCAAAGGTATCTTAAGTTGGTAACCTTGATACTGAAGAGTAAGTATATAAAGTTTCAAACTCAAATAAAAATGAAAATTATTTCATTTCACTGAATCATTTCAAATACTGATTCAGTGATAAACTCCTAGTATTCCAGAATATTTTTCTAACTGGAACATCCAACTCTTAGTCTGGAGGAACAGTAGTTTACAAAGTCGCTGGCGATCTTTTCTTCCTTCATATAATTGCACACTTCTCTAGGCCAGAGGAATATGTTCACAAGAACGCAGATCTTGCAGTTGGCAACACCTCCCAGCACGTCTTGTCACGTTGCTCCTGCTCTCAGTAGGGTTTACTATGCGGTAGTCAACATTGCCTGGGAGCCTACGGGCAAAGCAGTGTCTGGAAACCTGCGTTCTTGCAGGAGCCCAGCTGAGCTGTAAGCACATTAAAGTTTGGGAAGCACTGTGCACATACATTTCCTTGGGCAAATTTCAGGAACCCTCTAAGACCCAGCCTCTTATTGAAAAATGAGACGAACAGTAGTGTCTAAACTTAGTATTATTGTGAGCATAATCACATAATCCTACTTAGAAACAAATAATAAAGTCTAACCGGTATTAAATTCTATCACCTCCCTTGGATTTGTACATACATGATTTTTCCACTGTATTTCATATAAAAAAATCATTGGTACAACACCCAGATAAACTAAAGCACCTTTAATCCAGATGTCTTCCAGAGTAGCAAAAATAGAAGTAAATTAATAATACCATCTTGCATTCATTTACAATATAATGTGGCACCTGTTTCACAATTACCCTCAAAATATTTCCCTACTGAGTATGTGCTTCCTAATTTTGTGGAATCAAAGAAGTTAAATAAAGAATTTAGTTTGTAAACAAGCATGACTCTTTCTCCCAGACACAAAATCTAATTCTCCATCCATTACCCTTCCTGCCTTCTGAATTCTGACCTCCTCATCAAAGAACAAACACTGCACCAGGTGTCCAGAGCTGCACTGACAAAGGACAAATAAGAAAAAGTCTCTAAGGGTTCACATTGTAATCCACACTCTTCCATTCTACAGTCTTTCCAAGGGACATTCATGTCCACCTTACCTGCTTCTCTTATCCAGAGGAAAACATGTGAGCTAGGAAAAATCGGTACAAACAGAACTGTGTTCAGCTGTCACCAGAATATTAATCACTTAAACAGAAAGTACCTTATTTTGATTGGATAAGTTTTGATGGCAAACTTTTACATCTCTAAAAATTGTATTCATAAAGGTTGGGGATTTAGCTCAAGTGGTAGAGCACTCGCCCAGCCAGCGCAAGGCCCTGAGTTCAGTCCCCAGCGCCCCCCAAAAAATTGTATTCATAGACCTAAAATTGAAGATAACATTGCTCTAATTTTCCTGTCATGAATGTTTATCTTACCATGGATTACTCAGAGATGGATATTTTTAAATTCAATCTTTCAATGTATAGCAATATAACATATAAAATATCCAAACAGATAAATCGACTACATTTCAACAAGATCCTGGGTATTTTAAAAATAATAATAAAATCTTTATAACTGCCTAAACCAAAGGAAAGTTTTGAGAGCCAGGCAAAGAATCTGAACTATGAGTGCTAAGTAAATAGGAAATGAAGAATGATCTTGGGACAAATGTCCATGACAGTGCTCTGATCTGTAGGCCCCAGCACGAAATCTAACAAAACGTAAAACTCTGTAAAGAAAGTTTACATCTGTACTGAATAACTGAAAAACTTGTTAAGTGGAAAGACTATCCAGGTTACAAACAGGAGACAACATAGAAAATAAATCAATTCTTCCTAATTTCGTCTAAGTCAGTATACCAATCAAAATCTTAGTAGCTATTTTTCTGGATAATGGAATGCCAAATCTGTAATTTAGATTAAAAACAAAGGTTCAAGAATATATATTCAAGATCCTTCTGAATAAAAATATGGTGAGGAACCTGACCCACCAGCTATCTAGCTTGATAATCACAAATCAACAGACAAGGACAAACTACTTAATCAATGGTCTTTGGAAAATTAACTGGGAAAAAATTAATTTGAATTGCACCCGAAAATTAAATACTAATATCAGTTGCAGGCAGATTAAGTACTTAAATATGAAAGATAAAACTGAACCATTTAGAGTAAAATATATTTTAAAGTACGTATAATCTCAAGGTAGGCAAAGAGTTCTTAAATCAAACACCCCAAAATACTAGTACCTAATTAAAATGGAAATTGACTTTGAGTACATTAAAATTAAGGACTTACCAAAATACATAACAAAGATACAGTCCAGTCACAAGCTATAAAAAGGATATTTACATTATGTATGACTGAAATAAATTAACACCAAGAATACATAACCTAGAAATCAACTGATGGAATAAAACTGTGCTAAAGATATGAAGAGATATGTTGTGAAAGAAGATGGTGAACAAACAACAGAGAGGCACTTTCCTCGCTGGAAATAGCCACAGGTCACTTCGCACCCACTGTTTCCCTGTAACTAGGAAGGCTTTACTTCCACATTGTCCAGAAAATGGATTCAGAAGAACTCATATTGCTAACAGGATCTAAACAGATACAACTATTTTGGAAAACAACTGCCACACCTACATGAAGCTGGTACTGTGACTTCCCTATACTCCAGCAATTGTAGTACCCTGTATTAATCCTGTAGATGGCAAGGAGAGCAGTGGGGATTGAAACAAGGCCCTTTACTCTGAGTTACACCCCCAACCCTTTTTTATTTTTTGAGATAGGGTCTCGTTAAATCACTGGACTTGAATTTGAGCTCCTCCTGCCTCAGCCCCTCAGAGTGCAGGGATTACAAAAATGTTCCACCACACCCAATTTTGCCCTGTAAATATTCTTGCCTGTGTGTACCAGAACACCTGTTTAAGAAAATTTAACAGCATTATGCCTAGCAATAACAAAATAGAAGCAATCCAGATACTGATCTGCCAACAGACAATAAATGAATTGAGATATGGGCTCATAAAATAGTATTTAATTATGAATAGAGTATTTCCCTCTTACCTATTTGTGGTTATCTGCTTTCGGTTACTTGTGCTCAACTATAGTCTGAAGATACTAAATGGAACATTCCAGAAATAATAACTGATAAATTTTAACCTGCGTGCTCTTCTGAGCAGCATAATGACATCTCGCTCCATCCTGCCCAGGACAGGCATGAGTCCTCGGTCCAGCTCATCGCCACTGTGCACGCTGCCTCCCTGTCAGTCACACAGCTTAGTGGCCCGTCAAGGTCACTGCAGGGACTGCCAGCAACAGCACCCTGCTCTTAATCAAGGGCCTTCGCCACGCAGCCCAACATGGCATCGCAAGGCCTCCTGCTCAGTCACACCATTCACGACCTCCCATCAGCACAAGACAGGTGAGCACGGTCCAGAAAGACACTCAGAGCGAGAAGACCATGTTCACAGAGCTCCTGGGACAGCATGCTGTTCTGTTTTGTTACTGGCTTCTGTAGCTTCTGTGCCTAATCTATACATTCAGCTTCACGATGAGCACATAGGTAAAGGGAAAAATACCGTATGGTCAGACGTTCATATCCACGGGCCCCCATCAGCCAACTCAGCCAAACCCGCACAGAAAATAATAGTGAAAAGTTGCATGTGTCCTGAACATGTTTGTCCGGTCAATACTGCCCAAGTGGCACAGCTAACGGCTACTTACACAGCACTTCTAGTGTACCACGTATTACACATACTCTAGAGATGGGTGAAGCACGCAGGAGGATGTGTGTAGGTTACACAGAAACACACCACCATTTCATGCAAGGGACTTGAGCATGTGTGGGCGTGGGGATCCTGGAACCAGTAACCCGGGGACACGGTGGGGTGACTGAACAGCATGTGAATAGCATGAAGAGGAGCCGCTGGAGTCTTGGGATGCCTCCAGGTAGGTAAGCAAGACTGCTGTAAAATGAATTCAAACTAAATGCATACAGATACATCAGACCAATATAATGTTGATAAAGAAAAGCAAGTTGACTACATACAGAATGATGTTAAGAAAGCTCAAAAATAAACAAAATACGTATCTTGTTTAGCAAAGCAATTATATGAGGTACAACTATTTTCATAAAGCAAAGAGGCTGTTAATTATTATTTAGTCCATTAGCATCCTCCGGCAGGGAGGTAGGAGGGGGAAGGAGGAGAGTACTCTAGTGTAAGGGCATTAGTCATGCTTGTGGGCTTTACACTGTAGGACAGACTTAAACACGTTCATTTTATTGTTATGCATAATGATTTACAGGTGGATACATATATGTATACCTCGATCAGTATATGTATTATAGAATATAGTAATATAAAGATAAAATAATATTTGCAGAAAAAGCTGCCGGGTTATTTTGGGTTCCCAGTGAAACCAGGATATCTCGTTTTTTATGCGAACCTTAGACAAGCACAGTTACCAAGGTAAAGAAACCACACCAAACACAATCCCCCCCCCAAAGCCTGAACAGTAAATACCGGGGAGGCAAAGGTAAACAACAGAAGCCGCAGGGGCAGCTTACACTCACCTCCAGGGCTTTCGACCTGTTGCTGAGAAGCTTCTCGATATCCCTGGCTGCGATTTCCACCAGTTGGCGAGCGTTGTTTGGTTCCACCGTATATAGGTCTTGGTATTTCTCATAAATCTGCGTGAAAGGAAAAGAAAACTAGTAAGAATGCTCATTTCTTGTTTGGGACCTAAACCCCCACTGGAGTGTGTTTACAACAATAAACAACTGTATGAAAAGGCCCACCTTTTCTTTCTTTGTTTTGATCTTTTTTGAAGTTTGGGAATATCAAGAAAATATGTATAAACAAATACACTTTTGCTGTAAGACAATCCTCTACTGAAACAGTTGTGTGTTGGGAAACATCCTGTACAATGGAGTTTGCATGTGCAATTCTGAGGCTTGAGCTGCACGCATCCCGACTTCAAAACCTGCTCTCAATCATCATTTCAAAGCAAAGGAGCCCATCAGAGAACACAGAGGGAGCCCGGAGCACCCGGCCCAGCTGGAGGACGGTGTGGGCCGGAGGGCAGGAGGGCGGGACACTGGAGAACACCAGGACTTCGGAGAGGGGCCACAAGCACAGGATCGGAAACTACTCAAGCCCACAAGCACAGGACCGGAAACTACTCAAGCCCACGAGCACAGGACCGGAAACTACTCAAGCCCACGTGGAAGTTTTGGTTAGAACTGTAAGGGTGGATTTATTTTTTTTTTTTTATCAAATTAAGTGTTGTGTTTGTTTAAAATTGGTGAATCAAACTATAATAAAATTATGTAAGATGGCAAAGGAAAAATGCACCACGTTCCTGCTTCACCCCGCGTGTAAGGAAGGGTTTCCCTGGAGCAGCACAGGCCGCCTGGCCCACGGCAGGGCTGTGCACCCCAGCAGAAGAGCAGGGGAACGGCAAGGGGAGACCAGCGGGGAGGGCAGTGCCCCAGGCTGCAGGGCAGAGGAGGAAATCCCTTCTGCACTGCACAGATGGGATGCACACACACTACTAAACCACCCGAAAGCCAGGACCTGGCGAGCCCACTGTCGCAGGGGAAGTGAATCCAGGCACACAGTGGAACCGGCTCGACCCGGCCCTGCTCCGGCACCACTCCAGCCTTCTGCTTCACTACCAACAGGTCAGTGGCCGGCCCAGCTGCGGGCAGATGCGCCCTCCTCACACCAGCTTCGAACAGACACAGACCCTCACGCTAACAGTTATCTAACAGAGTGCATTAATTTTCTGTGAACCTATAACTTTTTTTATTTAAGGGATTAACAGTTAATTAATAATTGAAAATATTTAAATACGTTTGACTTCTAAAATTGATTGACTGACTGAAACTCTTATGTTCTGGCCATACTCATTAGAAAACGGAGCTTATACATTTCATTCTAATTATTCAAGACTTAGGAATTCAGTGATTCGAAAGCTGCATATTTGAGGGCTGAGGATGGAGCTCAGTGGGAAGACCACTTGCCTACCACGTGCAAGAGTCTGGGTTTGATCCCCAGCACTATAAAACACAAACCAAACCAAAAATCCAAAATTCCACAGTTGGGGTCGCCCAGAATTCCTCCGCATCACGGAACTGCTGATGTTTGCACAGGCAAACTCTGAGCTCCTTTCTTAAATGCCAAGGTCATGCATGAGGAAGAACTCGTCCCAGCACAAAGCCCTTTCCTCTTTCTGTCTAAGATGAGATTTAGGAACATGAATTCCTCAACAGACGAATCGATTTAGTTACAATCAGATAAAACTTCAACATCGCTTGAATTGATCTGGGATGTTCAGTTCTCTGAAGTAAAGCCAATAGGCTAATTGGTATGAAATGCAGTTGTACTTTGTACCATTAATATCTTGCGCCACAGTGTGGTTCTCGACAAAGTCCAACCTCCTTCCTGCGGTCCAGGGAGAATGACATCCCCGTGTTTGAGTGGATGGATTCAGATGGAAACATGTGCATCATGCTGCATAGTGCGGGCATCACTCAGTAATTCACACATGTGCCAGCACCAGCACTGGATGGTTTAAGAATGAATGAATGGATTGTAAAATACATTATTTCAAATATACATATTTGAATATATGTGCATATATTCTCTACAATTAGCAAAGAATAGTCTCTCAAGTGCTCCTCCGTGATAATTTTAAATGCTTAAGAAATGCTATGGTTCAAATCCCGAATGACCTCCACACAGCCAGGTGTAAAGAGCTTGGTCCCTGGTGACACAATGGCGAGGTGTAGGATTTAGGGCGGGAGGGTGTAGTGTAAAGCCTTTGGGCCACTGGGGGTGTTCCCTTCAAGGGGACTGCTGTGACCCCGGCCCCTCCTCTTGCTCATTTTGCTCTGCCATATGTTACACTGCCTCACTAAAGCCCAAAGGTGCAGCACTACTGAGCATGGATTGGGATCACCAAACCCACAAGCCAAAATCAGTCTTTCTCTTTAAGGGTTGGTTATCTCAAGCACAGTATTTCATTATAGTCACGGTAAAGTGACTAAAACAAGAGATCGAAACAAGATCCAACTCATGAAGGACTTTTAAACAGACGAAGTCAAGGAAGCTTAAGTCTAGAGCCCTAGTGGCAATATCTGGCTATACTGCCTTATATATAAAACTACAATTTTCCTTGGTTTGTGTTGGTCAGGGGTACTGCCATGTTACTTTGCCATGTGGCCAGCTGCCATTTTATCTTGCAGCATGACTAAGTAGCTTTAGTAGGCATGTGTCACCAGCCACTGCCGTTTTGTCTTGACAAGTGATTAAGTAACTTTTGTAGGCATGAGTCATTGGCTGCTGCCATCTTTTCTTGCTGCATACTAAGTTCCTGCCATTTTTTTTCTTTTCTTCCTCCATCTCTTTTTTTGACCTTTTTAAAATAACTGGTCTCACAAGCTAAACCCCTGATTTCAAACAGCATATGCACATATGGAAAACCTGAGAAAAGAACCCTTTTCTTTCTTCCCACAAGAGGGGGAAGTGCGTGCTATCCCTTTAAGACCTCATGCAGCCTTTTGCCAGCACAAAACTTTGGGGTGAGGCTACAACCACAGGAGCAAATGAGGGCAACAATGGTTTGAGGGTCTCCGCTAGTCCCTGCCAGGCATGACCATTTTGGGGTGGGAAGTCTGTCGGTTTTTAAATTCTCAAGGCTTTTGGCTAAAACTTAGTGCCTCGGCCATTCTAAGAGCCTACCTGAGGCCATCATCACCTGGCTTTCCTGTTTCCCTGTTTAAATATACCTAAGTTAAAGGTTGATGCCTGGTGACTAAACAAAACAGCATTTGACATTTAAAAACTTAGCCAAAGTTAAAACACAGCCATTCCAGCTCTTAGTACTTCTGTCAGAAATGCAAGAAATTATTTTTCTCATACAGCTTCTTAAGTATCTCCTTCTTTATCGGTCCCAAGACAAGTAGACAGGAGATTCCCTAGATCTTGCAGCCGTGCAGATGTCACCCGGGTCACCACCAGGCCGCATTCTCAATGAATGGGAAGGGTTTGATCCTGACGACTTAAAGCAGGAGCAGCTTGTCTATTACTGCAATACAGTTTGGAGCCAACATGAACTGGGAGATGGCCAGAGATGGGTACAGGATGGTACTTTGAATTATGAGACTGTCCTCCAGTTAGAGTGTTTTTGTTTCAAACACGCAAGGTGGAATGAAATGCCTTATGTTCAGGCTTTTATGACTCTTTATCAAAGGGAAGCTTCAGGAGCTACAGTGTCTAGAGTGACCCCTGAAGAAGAAGAAGATATTCTAGATGACCCTGTCCTGAGGCTCCCACTTGAATTTCATGGGAATATCTCTGATCTGTCTGATACTGGGAGGTCTCCTCAACCTTCTCCTTATAGACACCAGGCAGATAGATAATCAGCTTCATTCCCTACAAATGACACTACTAGAGGCTAGTGGCCCAAGGAAACCCAACGATCCTCAGCCCTCTTATGCTTCTCTGACAGCTTTAGGCTCTGCAGGCACAACCTGTAAGTGGCACTTCTTACTACCCTAATTCACAACTTATGCTGCCTCTAAGGAAAGTCGCAGGGCGGGGAAAATACCGGAATGCAAATCCCTTTTTCAGCTGCAGACATTCATCTACGTAAGGAACGATTAGGCCAACTGTCAGAAGAGCCTAGTAAGATTGCAGATGGGTTTCGAACTTTGGCTCTTGCTTTTGATTTATCACGGAGAGACGTCCAGTACATCTAGGCCAATTCTGTACTCCAGATGAAAAACAAAGAATCCTACAAGAGGCTAGAAACTATGCAGATGAACAATATGCCTTAAAAAGGGAAGGAAACCACCCTGGAGAGGCTGTTCTCCCTTCCACAGAGCCAAACCAGGACTGTAATACTCAGGAAGGACTAGAGACGAGCTCTAATATGGTGGATATTACCATGGGGACGAAAGGGTGCATTTAAAAGCCTGTTAATTATGATGAAGTAAGTGGGGTCTTACAGAGCCCACAGGGAATCCAGCTTTGTTTTGTAACCAATTAGCAGAGGCCTTCTGCAAATATACTAATATAGATCCATCTTCCAGGCAGAGAGAGGCACTGATGGGACATGATTTCATCTGCCAGTCAGCCCCAGATACTCGGCGTAAACTGCAAAAGCTTCAGATGGGGCCACAGACACCTATGACCCAATTGCTGGACATGGTCTTTTCTGTGTTCAACAATCGAGACCCAGAGAAAAGAGAAAGGCTAAAATTATAGCTGTTGCAATTTTAATGCTTTAACCCACCCAGGTCATCTAAAGAAAAACCCCAAAACAGCCAAGGAACTAGTTCCTGTTTCAAGTGCAAGCAGACTGGACACAGGGCAGGAGATTTACACCAAGTCTCCGCCTGGGCCCTGCTCCATAGGGGAAGCAGTAATGCCTCTGACTCACGGCACCGGCGGTGTGACTGTTCCTGCTCTTGGAGAGGGGCCAGGCCAGCCAGGACCCTCACTTCCTGCTCTGACAACTGAAGAGGCCCAGGGCAACCTGCAATGCCCCGTCCACAGATTTCACCATTTCCACCAAGGAACCCTAGGTAAATTTAGACGTCGTGGGTGAGACAGCCCAACTGCTTACTGATACAGGGGCAGCCCTTCTGTTTTGATTTCCTTCTCTGGAAAACTCACCTCTGGGTCTACAGCCACAGTTGGAATCAATGGAACCTCTAGGCAGGGTTTCTTTACTCTTGCTCTGACGTGTCACTTTGAAGGCCTAATGTTTAGCCATGAGTTTCTAATTGTCCCACAGTGTCCTGCTTTCTTGCTAGGAAGAGGTTTACCAGTTAAACTGGGACAATCCTCAAATTCCAGCTAAAGCCAAAATGGATTTTACTTGTTGGGATGCCACCGGGTCAACTTGACCAAATTAGCCAACAAGTAGATCCTGCTGCGTGACATAATGGACTACCAGGCAGGGCAAATTCTGCTATGCTAGTAATTATAAGACTGAAAGACCCCAGATGGTTTCCTAATGGAAAACAGTATCCAATCAAGGAAGAGGCACAGAAAGGTCTCCAGCCTCTCATAGACAAGTTTCAGGCCCTGAAATTAGCCACTCTTATAAACAAGTCATCTCTTAGACCTACACAAGTAGGCAAGACATCAGTGGTCTGCCTCTCCAAGACCCTAAAGAGATGCAGTTAACTGACGGAAGTAGCTTAGTCCAAGGGCTGACCAGTTAACCCCAAAATGGAAAGGCCCCTTCTCAGTGACCCTTCCCACACCCACTGCAATAAAGATGGCAGAGACAGATAACTGGATTCATCTTTCTAGAATAAAGTCAGTCCCACCTGAACTGTCTCAAGAACAAGGTCACCCAAAAGAAGAAAGTTACTCCTGTGAGCCTCTGGAAGACTTAACATTCCTTTTCAAAAAGCAGGACACCAGTGCTGCTACAAGAAGCATGGAAATCTGACTGGCTCCTCATATTTGGGCAAATAATGAAGGTCAATGGTCACTAACTCTTTTCTCATTGTTTCCTGACAGGTTTTCCTTTCTGCAGCTAAGCCCGTGAGCCACAGTACTCCAAGGTAGACTGGAAAGCACATAATCCCCAGTAGGTAGAGTCTACAGCCCCACCTACTTCCAGCTTGAAGAAGTTATAGCGGATAGAGACTTCCACTCCCTCAACACCCCATAAAGAATGATGAGGATTTGTGTCTCTAGGGGAGGAAATGAGGTAGGATAGAGGTGTGGCTAAAGCTAGCTAGGAAGTAGGTGTGAGCTGTTAATTACAAAATCTCAAACAGACGGGACTTCTCTCGAGAATGGCCTAGATCTGACTTCAGCCTAAAGTGAGAGATCCCAACACTGCCTCTCAGGACCTGGATGTAGTTCTTGTGGGTTTCCTTGAGATTTGAACACTATAAAATGAAGGAAGCCATGAGGAGCTGGTGCTATCGTATCTTCCCATGATATCCCGTACCACATCTCTCAGATGTAGTACATACTTTCGTTTTATTTTTATTTTTTTCTACCTTTTTTCTTTGTTCAGACCAAATTCACTCCACAGAGCCAATTTTTCTCCCAATCTCCATTTTATCTTTAAATAAACTTTGCCATTGCAAAGAAAAAGCACAATCGCAATTTTTTTTGGTAATAGAAATAAATTCATTACATAGAAAAGTTTCCTGAAATAATAAGCTCTCAATTTTGAGAGGCAGTTTCACATCCATTTTTAAGATTCCACGATACATTATAATCAAAATATATTTTTCTCTTTTCATCCCTAAAATAACCCACATTTCTACAATATTTACCATGTTAATATATCAATAATTAAAATGTAGTCTATCTTTTCTTCTTCCTAATTTTATTCTCTCTTTCTCAATGCTTATCTGCTTTGTCATTTGATCCAATCTCTTTCCTGAAGAAAACAGCACGTTGGAACTAATATGAGCTTTTGGCTCCAGACAGGGCTCCACTCAAATCACATCAACGCCTCACACAGTGTGCGACGCTGGCCTCTGGGTGCTCTCCGAGATGGACAGTGTTTTTTTTCCGTCTGGTACACTAACTAAAGTGCTTTACTTTCTCCACATTTCAGGTCCTTCTCCTACCGCCTTGAAACATCAGTCTTAACAAAAAGAGTACTTAACACTGAAACTTTCTTTCTTAGAATCACAACTGGCTTTAATGTTCTTTGACTGCTACACTCGGAGACAAAGTTTCACTGTCATAACAACCCAGGTGATACGGTCTCATCTTCCTCACCGGAAGCGTCTTTCAAATCTCTACCCTAAATTGGGTCCGTGGATCCAGACAATTTTGCAAATAATACACCTAAAAAACAGACTCAAATGTTGTTATGGTTGTGCCTAGATGCCCCCCCCCAAGCCTCAGGTGGACACAGGTGGGGTGTTTTCAGAGGGGGCTGGATCTACAGTGTGTGACGCTGGGATTAAGGGCGAATGATTACTAGATCAATCCACTGACTGGTTGGGCGCCGCTCTAATCCTGGCAGCCTGGATAAGATATAAGGGGTAGAAGGACGCGTACCTGCCCCTTTCTGCTCCTCTTGCTTACCTTGCTGCCTTCTGCCTGTCTGCCAGGCCACCTGCCTTGGAGCCAGCCAACTGTAGACTGAAACCTCTACAAACTGTGAGCCAAATAAAGCTTTCTTCCTCTAACTTTGGGTGTCGGGTATTTTGTCACAACAACGAGAGAAAAGTAACTAACACAAACAGACTATACACAAACAGATACCACTCACTGGTGTAACTGCTTAACAAAATTCCAGAAGAAGCATTTTAGAAATTAGGATATATAGCATTATGCCATGAAACTATTTCACGCAGTAATACAGATACCCCAGATACTAACTAGGAAGTGAACATGTTTCCAAGTTTTGGATGCCTATACAATTATTATCAGGAACTAGTTTTAGGCAGCTACCCTACATCACTTTTAGGTTTTCCCACATTATACTATTTACTCAACTCAATAAAGATAAACTCGTTTTGACCTCTTCTAGGTCAGTTACGGTTGGGTCCCGTTTCATTATAAAAGAGCAGCAGGAGCTGCGAGCTGAGCTGGCCCGACCAGGCGGTGTGCGAAGCTGCCGTGCTCTAGGAGTCTCTGGGGTTTGGCGGGATGCAGGGATACAGCAGACACCTCAACAAGGACAAGTGGCCGGGCGCTGTGAACACCAGCCCATCTGCGCAGCCCCAGGGCAGGGTACGGGGATTCCAATTCAGAGGCTGCGGGGTGAGAAAGAGAAGAAAAGCTGCGGCTATAGGTGATGTGTGGTATCCAGAGCTGAGGCCCGAAGCAGCCGGAGGACAGTGGCCATGGTCGTCATAGCAAGCATGTCCAGTATCTGTGTCAAGAGAACCAAGAGGGAGACCCACCAAAGTCTCGTTTCCCTTCACATGAAAACACCAGGAGCAAAGTCAGGAATGTAAGAGAATACTGAAAGGCAGTTGGAACCTGGAATTTGCTGAATGCTTCAATGACTATAAATGATTGTTTTGAACTGTAAGAGACTAACCTTCCAGGAGTAAGATTAATTTCCCCACTTATGGGAGAGAAGAAGGCAGTTTCTAAGCAAGTCAATTTCCCTAGAGAGAATCACAGGCAGGGCTGGGGATTTAGATCAGTGGCAGAGCGCCTGCCTAGCAAGCACAAGGCCCTGAGCATGATCCCCAGCACCACGCCGCCCCCACCGCAAAAAAGAAAATCACAAGCACATTTCTTCATATCAAATCTCAACCTTGCAAACTTTGACAATCCTTCCTCCAACACATGTGTATTTACTTCCTTCCGCAGAAAACGTCTTGGACAAGCTGTCAAGATTTCTGCACTCCCACAGCCATCCTTCTGAAGCAAGTTTCCTCACCGACACTCCTCGTTGAGACTGGAGCCCTAGAAGCGTCACTATACATGGCTGTCACTCTCTAATGGGCGGCCTTGCCCTCGGCCCCCAAGGGATTGCATGAACTTGCATCAGCCCTCCAAGAAGCCAAATGCGGAGTCAACAGCTGTGAGAAGCTGGGAAGACAAGTTCTGTATAAACAAGGATAATGACGGTGCAAGGAGCCAGTCAGAGTCTCTCACCGTAGGACGGCAGTTGTATGGAACAGCATGGATCAGGGGCAGAAGCAGAAATGAAGTCTAGTGGAGGAAACCAGTATTTGGATACACTGAGCAAATGAAAGGGTGGCTGTGGCAAACAGAACAACAGCCTCCCTGAGACATCCGTATCCTCATCCCCAGAACCTGTGAATGTGTGGCTACACGGCAAATGGGACTGATTAGCAGATGGACTAGAGCTTGCTGCTTAGCCAAACCACACAAGTCCTTGCTAACGGAAGAGAAGCTGTGATGAAGGAAGTAAAAGCCAAAGAAACACCAGCCTGAGAAGAAAGCAGCCTCACATCGCGGGCTCTGAGGATGAAGAAGGGAGACACAGAATTATGACATAATAAATCTGCACTGTTTTAGGCCAATAAAGTCTGCAAATTTATCACAGCAGCAACAGGATCCGCACGCATGATTCGGTAGTTTCAGGTGCTCCCTGGTGAGAGTCAGCCATAATAATTGGGCCCCAGAGACATCTTGGCTCTGGGCCATCATTCCACTGACCAAAGTATCTGAACACACCAAGTTCTTGCTGAAATGCACACTCTATGAAGTTCCCTTAAATTCCCCAAGTTTTCCGCAGGTATGTCTGCAATAAACTCACCAAGTGATTCACTGTTCCTAAAAAGACAGCCTCATGGTCCACAGTTGTGACTAACAGCAGGCCTTAATTATGGCTTTGCACTTTCACATCATCAGTCATTGGAGTCTGATGAACAAGAAGAACAATGAGCGGTATTGTGACAAATGTCCTCTTCCATCCGTCTTCAGGGAGTAAAGAAAATTACTTCAAGGACACCCAAGCTACCTTCCCTACTGTGCAATGTTCCAAAAGAAAGTCAAGACGGAGAAACTAAAAACACCCAAATGGACGTGCATACACTGTATGAAGGTGTGAACAAACTAGATAAGTGATTACCATTCCACTCTATGGTAACGGGAGTAGGATTAGAACAAAAATGATACTTCATCTCCCCCATCACTCTCACGTCATTGTCTTTAGTGGATACCAGGAGTAAATTTAGAAATCTTCAATACTAACACAGATAAATGAGAGGTTCACTGTTTCCTCAACTCTTTAGACGCCCACAAAATCAATTTCACGAATTTTAACTGACTTTTACAGCATGAGATGGTTTATCTGTGGGGTCTGTTAGGGTTGCTTTTGTTCCTGTTTATACTGAGCTCTTTAGACCTTTGAATTATTTCTCCCCTAGCAACAGAGAATAACATATCTCCAAAAGGCTCATTAACATAAAAGAACAATATGATGTTCTTTCTTAGTCACTTTCAAGGACAAAAGTTCCCTTAAGTAAACAAAGTTTACAATAATTCAAAATAAGACAAAGTGTTTCTCTTTCCTAAGTCGCACCATCATCACATACCGCCAACGTGGACCGATGCACAGACAGGTGAAGATTTCTTCGTAAGGTACAAAGGGGCCAGAGAGCATCACACACTTACCGACAGCAAAGACAACAAGCTAAAGCCCGCCGAGTTTAAAAATGAGCCAACCTTATCTAATCAAGCCCGAATTGCTTCAACTTCTCCCTTCTTCCCTGAAAATATACAATCTCTGAAGCAAAAGAGGTTTCAAATGTTTTACTCTGTAGCACTCTTAGTGTATTTCCAGTTGGGCTTCTCCCCACAGGGTGAAGAACTAAGGCAAAAACCACATGGTGAAATATAGGAATAAAAAGTAATAAGTACTTGGTATAACTTTATAAAGCCCTAAATACTCAGTTTATAAGATGCAAGGCATTATACTCACGTTGCTTCAAAAAACTAGTCACATCTGAGTCAAGTGCCTTCACTTGAATTGCAGCCCTTCTTTCTTTACCTAGTTTTGTAATTTTAATGACCTGAAATTTCTACATGACTATCTTTACACACACACAAACATAATCCACCATACGCAGTTTACGTCACTATCGTGTTCATTCTGTTTCCATTTCCCACACTCAGAATGTATCCTTCAAGAAGACAAAGACTCTCATCAATTTTGTTCATGGGCACACGCCCAGCACACTGTCCAGCGCCTGGTACAACGAACTCTGACAGCATGAATTAGTGAAAGTATCAGTACTGAGCACTGTCGCAGGCTTTGCTGGGAACGCACTTGAAAATCAAAATGAAACTAAGAAAAACAAGGCAAAGTCACGTGTAATGCAGTTACATAATGGAACACAAATAATCACCTATACAACAATCTAAAATAACGGAGGGAATATACAAACTAAGGTAATGGTCAATATGAGAAAGACCAGAAGTGTTTTAATGAAGAGATACAGAAATCTACGTGGTCAGAATTCAGGGGAAAGTAAAATCGCCTGGGCTGTGGTCATCAAAATGAAGGGAGACAGTCACATTTTAGAGGAAATGTGCCCTTTGGCCAAGGATGAAACAGATCACAGTGTACTTAACCAGAAACTACTGGAAAATAAAAATTACAAAGCTAATTGGAGTACAATTATGGAGAAGTATAAAAAACAGAATATGGGTCTGTACTTTAGTCTGCAATCAACTCCAAACTATTTTAGGTTATAATACCTAGTCCTGAACTTTAAGTGCTTGTTGCAACAACTTGTACCCAGGAAGAAACCGAAATATAAACTTGCTTGCTACAAACACCATCTGAATACACACATGCATTTGTACACATGCATACGCACTTACATACACACAAACAAGTATATACATAATTGGTCAACTGGTACTGCATACTTTTCCTTGATGACTATAAGAAGCTGTCATTTCCCCAGCTGTCCTACTTTTTCTATTTGATATTATACAGCTTCTTAGCTGGGATCGTCTTAACACTTTTCAAGTGGGACATTATCTTCACAAAAAGCTGTTTAGGAAGAAGGAAGTCAGAACTGGCAAACGTTCCCCCCCACACACAGCCACCTGCCCTAGCCCCCTTCATGGAAGCCGACACCGACACTTCTGAGAAAGATACTGAAGATACAAGAAGGCGAAGCACTAAGGACAGTCTTGGAATCGCCTCTCCTCCCCTCCAGACCGTAGACAACAACGAGGGATTCTGTTTAAACAGAGACACCGGCTGTTCCTGGAACAGAGAAACTAAAGTACGACAAAAACCAAGGAGAATGTGGAGAACTTCCACAGCAAGAATTGTTCAGTTTTTAAGATTGAGACACTTCACATAGAGGGTAACCCTTTAAGAACACTTAGGAAAATACAATGTTAGGTCAACGTGACCTAGCCACTTTCCCTGTCCATATCCGCACAGGGAGGAATATGTATGTAATAAACTGTGAATTGTGTATGTATTTTAACCAGAAGATTCATATGCAATGAGAAACGGAAGAAATCGTACTACATTCTATTAAAACTAAATTAAAAAATAATTAACCACAGGCTGAGTGAGCTGCCCATTTCATGTTTCTAACCCCGAATGACCTAAATCTATTTCACTGCCAATAAAGAACTTTTAAAACCTGCTCCATTGGATTTGCCCTTAACTGTCACCTTATTAACACGTGACTTTTCTAAGGCAAAACTGCTACATAGCATTGTTGATATGCAGTATGACAAACTTATTTTCGCTTAAAAACTTTCATACACTCATTTGTACTTTAAATTCTTTGATATTTCTACAGCAGGTTTTTAACCTGCTGATGGTATTTTTTTTTTTTAACCAGGCAACCTCTTGTTGTGAGATGTCTCATGAATTGTGGGACATTTAATACCATCCGTGGCCCTGATGACAAGTAGATGCTGGTAAAACAAGCCCCCACCCAAGTCACGATAATCACAAATATTGCCTAACACTGCCACATGTCTTACTGGTAGACAAAATTTCCCCTGCCTGGAAATTGCCTGAAGAAAAAAATAATAATAATTTAGTCCTCAACAAAGAGCATAACTTAAGAAAATGTTAATTAATGATTTATACTGGAAGAGAACAGTAAGATTAAAAAAAGAAAATGTCTTAATATCTGTTAAATAAAATGCTGAAAGTCACCTTAAGATTAGAAATCCCCTTAGAGTTTATTCTGTGTCTTTGGAAATGAATGCAATTAATTGCTGATTTTTAAAAAATAGCTTCTTATTTTCAAACCTCTAATGGGAGTTGCAATAAGGAGTACATTGTGCAGTAAAACAAGATCAAAAGATACAGTGAATGTTAAATTTTAAAAATGTGTTGCAGTAAAAAACACATTGCCATGAATCTCCCTCAAAATCCTCCCCTTTACTTCAAACACACCTGTCCCGTCATTCTTGCTACTTTCTGAAGCAGCTCTGGACGTCCTCTTTCACAAGTGTCTTTGTAAGATATAATCATAACTACAATGAATGCTTCCCAGTGCCAGCCAACAAGAAGGCTGGCCTGTAAAAACATGACGGCGTGTCCAACTCCACCTTACCCACCGGATTTGGCACTGTGTGACTTCTGGCTCTTCCTCAAAGTCAAAAAGACCATGAAAGGGAAAAGTCTTGAATCAATCCAGGACATCAAAGCAGCCACGACAGCACAACTAAAGATACTCAGAAAACAGGACTTCCTGAGCTGCTTCAGAAAGTGACAAGAAGCACGGGAAAAGTGGGTTTTGAAGAGAGGGGCGTAGTCTGACGGGGATTCGTGGCAATGTCTCTTTTATTGTAGTAGTTCATTTACATTTATGCAGGGTTACATCTATGTTAAATCCTTCTCCTTCAAAAGTTCTCATGGATGAGTGACACATACTGGATCAGCATGAAGCTCCCAATCTTAAATGCCCACCCTATTTTTCAATCACCTCATAGATTTCTTGAGAGATAGATTCAGAGGCTGAGATATCTCAAATTGCCTGTTTGATTATAGTAACTGATTTAGCTACAACACGTCATTGAGGAAATAAGGTAACTTTGCATAAAACCAAAAAGCAAAAAGATGAAGGAAAAAAAAAAACCAACCGTATTCACCTATTGAAAGTAAAAGGCAGGTAACTTTTTCAAAGCGGCCACCAGTGCCTTCTCACTTCACTTCCCGTCACCTTTTGCCCTCACCGCGTTGCTGGGAGGAAGGGAGCCAAAGGGAGCTGAAGGGAGCCGAAGGGAGCTGTCCCTGCCAACCTCACATTACGAGCAGCAAAGAGGCATCCGACATCAGTGCCCAAAGTAGCAGATGGCCATTCTCCATGCCCGTGCTCCTTCCCTAGCCACAATCACCAAAGAGAACTACCTTCTGTCTTCCTTGGTAAACCCAGTAACATTGTCATCCTTCTACCACTTAGAGAAGGAACAGTGTCTCTACAGAAGACGTGTGACCACACCGTCAAGACACAGCATCAGTCTGTGTTAGTAATGAGGAGCTGTCCTTCCCTGACTGAGCATGCGGACGAACGCACAGTGTCTAGACACATCTCCTGTGGATATCTTTGAGTAGCATACTGATTTTGACATCACTGTAACTCATGAAACCCCCATCGTGAACTGGAAGCCGAGAAGATCTGTGGTGATACCCTTGCAGATAATTCTACCTATAAAAGAAAATTCCAGGAAAAAAGTCATCAGCATGAGTTCTATTTGCATATTCTGGCCTGAAATTTAGAAATTCAAATGGAATTTATAATTAAAAAGGAAGCTGTAACATAATGAGGCACCAAATAATAACAAATACTGGTGAGGCTGCAGGGAGAAAAAGGAACCCTTCTACACTGTTGGTGGGAATGTAAACTAGTACAACCATTATAGAAATCAGTGTGGGACTTCCTCAGAAAACTAAAACTGGAAATTCCATTTGATCCAGCCATTCCCCTTCTAGATATCCTCCCCAAGGACTGTAATTTTGTTACAACGATACATGCACACCCATGTTTATGAAAAGCACAATTCACACTAGCTCAATCTTGGAAGCAGCCTGTATGTCCATCAACAGACTAATGCATAAGAAAATGGGATACGTACACACAGCGGGGTACTACTCTGCTGTACAAAAGCATAAAGTTGAGTCATTCGTAGGAAGATAGATGCACCTTGAGGCCATAATGTTAAGTTAAATAAATCAGACACAAACGCTTTAATACCCTATGGATTTTCTTATATGATTGTTCCAAAATATAAATAAAAACCAAAATAAATATAGATAATAGGAAGTAGGGAGACAGATCTTTCTCAAATGGGAAGGGGTGGAGGGAGCGGGGGAGAGCAGGGAAAGGGGAAAAAGAAAATTAAGGTATGTTACGTACTTTACCAACTCCACACAAAGAATGTAAAGATTACAAACTGCAAACATGTACCAACATAAAACAAACAAACAACAAAGCAAAATGTAGCTTTCCGACTATCTTAGACACCTGGAGGTCTAACCCGCAGGATCTGGATGCTCAGGGGTGTCTGACAGCAGGTCAGCGCCAGCCTCTCCTCTGCCCTCATCTTGTCGTCTGCTCTGTGACCTTGCATCATGGGCTCTGGTCCCTGCTCAGCACTGCACACAGGTGTGTCGGACACAACGCAACGCCCGTGGGCTCTGAATTCTCCTACCCAATCCCACCGCCCAGCAAGACTGAGGTCACCAAGATCAGCATGACAAAAGCAATCCTCAGGTTGTGCAGGGACCTTCCACAGCCAGGTTTACAAAGTCCTGCTCCAGGCACCCGCAGCAGTGCAGAGAAGGCTCCTGCCATTGTCCTAACCCCAGGAGCACCTCCGGGTCAGGAAGGGCAGCACCTCCCAAGCAGGAGCTGCGAAGGGAAACCAGGTGACCTTCCCTCCCTGGGCAAAGACAGTGGGGTCCTGGGGACAGAATTGCCTCAGGCCATAAGTGTTCTTAAGAGCTAGTAAACAGGACAGAGATGAGGATCAACCAGACCCCAGCCCACCACAGCACCCATAAAACCTGGCTTCATGCTTTGGTTCACGGTCCAGTCTGGCCTTCTCCTTCCACCTGGAGCCCTGCAGCTCCTCCCAGCAATGTCTCCCTGCCGTCTTCTTGACTTGGCTTTACCAAGGGCCCGACTTGATCTTGGTAACTGCCAACTTCCCAATTAAAGCTTTTTTCCCTGCAAAATCATGCTGACTGGCTGACTTGTAATTTCCTTTGTCACTGAAGCAAGGGTCTCTACTAGTCAGTGACAGAAGAACCCAGTAATCTCTACTGTAGAATGCTTGAGTTCCCAACATCCTCCATCACTAGAATACACAACATGGGGTGAGAATCAGTGCAGAAGGACCGTGTGCAGCTGTATCCAACAGGAGCGAACATCCTAAGATGCACAAACTGTCAAGCACTAGAGGGACGCATATGGCGCTTGTATGGGACACCAAAGAAGCGAGTCTGGATCCTACAGACCATCAGGAAAGCCATCCAAAGGACATGGCAGATGGAAAATGGAAGGGAAAGACCAAGGGAAGAATGCAGATTTGAAAGCTGAAAATCTCTGGACCTCTGCAAAGGAGAGCAGAAGCCAATGAGCTAGGAAGGGTGCGTCTGGTTCCTCAGCCCCAGGCTCGGGCTGGGGGCTGGGCAGTGCCAGGGCACCAACTTCAAGGAGCGCTCACTCCCCTGGGGCACATGGCTGAGGAGCCTCAGAGTGCACACTCCCTTCAGGGGTGTTCCCCGGGCTCCTCACCTTCACTACAGGCCCCGCTGGGCCTCTGCACCTGCCTGTCCCCTGCCAGGAAGACAGGGTCCTGTGAAAGAGGATGAGATTCGCGTCCTCCAAACATGGTCTTCACATCTGCTTCCTAACATCAACCCGTCGTCCTGTTCAGCCCCGGAGAGTCGGACGATCAGAGGTGCATGACAGATATCAAACCCGTCTCTCCCCAATAAAGAGAACGCCATCAGAAGGTCCCAGCGGGGAGAAGGGAGAGAAGGAAAATGGTACACAACAGAGCCCTCAGGTCCTGGGGTGACCGCAACCTGCTACTATGGCTGCCGCCTGCTGTCCCCAGACAGCGCCACCACAGGTAGCGACCGAGGCGCTGGTCAGATCTCCACAGAACACTCTGCAGAGTCAGAGAGTATCACAGAGAAAAAGAGTCTCCAGTCACCGATTTATTCTTAGAAAACCTTTGCTGGAAGCAAATTGTCATTACAATAGAATGGATCAATTTAGATTGTCTCGCAATTTCAATACTGGATGAAATTTAGGAATATCTTTATGATGATATATTTCCTCAACAAATTAAATGAAAAAAAAAAAGATTGCTGGCTCTAATATTTGATAAACTTATCAAATACTGTTATCCAGAATATTACTAACACTTTAATTTTTAAAATGTTTCCATTCATTAATATGGCATCAACCTTTCTGTTTACCAACATGGTAACTAAAAGGGTGTGTGTGTGTGTGTGTGTGTGTGTGTATGAGAGAGAGTGTGTGTGTGAATCATAAAATACATTTCAGAATATTCTATAATCCAAACTGAATAAAAATGACTATAGTTTTCAAAATCTCAAGATTTCTATTTTTTCTTGATCTAAATGTTTAAAATTTATAAATGTGGTTTCAATTTTGTTAACATGTCTTCGACACAGTTGCAGACACAGCTGTTGCACAGACAGTATTCAGGATGTAGCGCCTGCCGGTGGGGACCTGCTAGTTGGCTAGTCCCCTCACTGCGGGTGCTGCCACCTCCATTCAGAGAGAATTTTAGTTGGACACAGAGATTCCTCAAGCTCCTTCCCAGCTGGATGTGACCGTGTGACTATGCCATCACCAGCACAATGTGAGCAGGAGCATGCAATGTGAGTCTTCCCACACATGACTGGCTGTCTACTCTCTCATCTCATCTTTGCATGATGCTCGGAAGTGACAACCACCGGAAGGGTCCTCTTAGACCCGGGGATGGAAGCCACATGCATGCTCACAGGCACCAGCGCCACCCGCAGTCCTGATTGCTCCCCTCTAGGCTGCTACATGAGAAAAGAACGCATGCTCATCTTGTCACATGTCACCTGGCTCACCTGAACCCCGACTAACAGCACAACACCCCCGACCAGTGCACCCCATGAATGACATGCATGGAATTCCGACGATGTGTCATCAAATGGTTTGTATGTGTTGTGTCATCAATCCCTACAACCCGGTGACATTAGTATTAAAGGGGGTCCCCTTGGGAAGGGAAAAAGCAGGGTAAAGGCCTCACTGAATATTATTAAAAATGAATAGACAATTTCAACCTCTACAGCCAGACTCTGAAAGTCACAGACAGCTATAATCCAACAGTTAGAAACATAAAGGCAGCTAGATTCCAACAATTCAAGAGACAAAAGCAAAGGAACTAGTTCAGGGAAGGTGCCAGGTAGTGTGATTAACATAAAAATCACAAACGCCCCCTTTATTGGATCTTTACATGTAAATAACCTGGCCCTAAGGCCCCCACCCATAATCTCACTCTCTACCAAAAGGCTAGGAAAGGTCACATGGCTAAGAGAAACCCGAGGCAAAGGTGGCAGCCCAGCCCAGAAGCCCATCAGATTCCAAGAGCCAACAAGAGGAAAAACTAAATAAAAGCAACTACAGAGAAGGGCCCAGGAGCATTCCGCTTCTGAATGCTCCCTACTCATCGAGTAGCTATCATCTCCCTTTCTGCCCCTTTTCCATCATCTCTGAATAAACTGTCTTCTCTTAGTTTAAACTCGGTTTCTCTAATTCTTCTTTGTAGCTGGGTTTACAATTGCTGGGAGCTGCATTTTCTAGCAGGGCAGCAGCTCACAGTCCACCTCCGGACGTAACAGTGTCTTGGCCAGATCACAAGGCCAATAATTGGCAGAACCAAGGCATAATCACCTTAAAGATTTCGGGAAAGAATGTGCTAAAATATTAAGCACACTTTCTTCAGCTGGAAGTCCATGAAGACAAGAATCGTGGCAAATGTACTTTCTCTACCAGGCATCACAATTATTTCATGGCTGCTAATACAAAACCTTTTCTGTGCATCCCAACAAGACCGGAAAGTTCAAGTAATGCATATGCATTTATACCTTAGAATTTCCTTCCACTATTTCCTTTTCTTAAGGAAAATCAGATGGAAGTGCTCAAGAGTGGACAGCTGTTGGTTGCAGACCTGTGACTTCTCAATATTTGTATCTTTATAAAAGAGCAGTATGAGAGCCACATACTATCTAAGTGAGGGTGTGGTCACTTGCTAAAAATACAAACAGGGATGTAAAAGTGTAAAATAGTCACATGTATGTTAAAGCAAACAAGAAGTTTTTACTTGGCAGAGTTGCATCCAATTTATTAGTTGCATCATCTATCTCTTCATTCCTTTTTTTTTTTTTTTTTTGGTGCTAGGATCGAACTGAGGGCCTTATGCTTGCTAGGCAAGCACTCTAACCACTGGGCTAAATCCCCAGCCCTAGTTGCATCATCTAGAACAAAATTTTGAACTTACAAAGAATTTCTTCAGGCGTATTGAGGGTGGTGACGCTCTGTGCACCAGGTTTTCCTGAAGATTAAGGAGGAAACGTACATAAAGCCTTTAGTCCTCTGCTTGAATTAATGGGGAGGAAGTGAAGTCCTACAGCTGAACTTTTAAAAGCTCTAATATGTGAAAGGGATTAAAGAAGATTAAAATGCGTAGCTTCTTTCCTCCACTTCTTTTTCTTTCTACAATTATTCCATCTCTTCGCTGGATGAAGATGTGCAATAACTGACAGACACATGCATCCTCCAAATAATGAAGTGATAGAATGATTCCATAAGAGGTACCTTAAAACTCAAATGAACGAGGATATAAAAATATTGTTTGAATGGAAGATAAGCAAGTAACCTGGGGAAAAGTCTCTCATCTATAATGCCCAAGTATTCTACTTATCCAATAATATTTATCAACTGTCCCTGAGCTCATAAAGCAAATTTCATAAAATTGGAAGGATCTATTTTAGCAGTATGCCTCCTTGTGAGGCAGGAAAGACCCAGGGCCCAAGATTCTAGATTCTGACAAGGAGTCAAAAAGTCCTTCCCCAGCAATTTGGAAGTGGTAAAGAGGCAGGTAATGCTAACCCAACCTGTCCCTAGTCAAGCACCTTTGTAATCGAACTCCCCTCCCCTCACGTCCTGTACCCACGACCTATGTGCTCCTCACTGATAGTGAGGAAGTGTACCTGGGTGTGTCTAGGAGCCAACCACATAGAAACTTTCAAATCCTTTCCCTATAAGGGGAACAAGGGAACTAGAGAAATAGGATGTTGTAAAATCCTACAAAAACCCTGAAATCGCTTTGCTTGGGGCCCAGGGTCTTGGAGTGTGAACCCTCCTGGGTCCGTCAACATAAATAAATCTGAGTTTAACTCTCTGAGTGGGGCTTGGTTTCCTGATGGTCTGACTGCGATACCATGAGCTGTAACACTTGCATTCCTTCTTGGCCTTCCTGTAAAAAGCTAGTTTTACTCATGAACCAGCAAAAATAATTACACTAGTCAATCTGAGAAGAATTATCATTTCCACAATACAGACTTCCAATGCATAGACTACTAAATTCCCTCACTTATTCAACTCCTCGCCACCACGAGGCATCCAAATGCCCCTGATTTGTATAGCTCAGTGGGAAAGCACTTGCTGGCATGTACGAGGTCCTGGGTTCAATGCCCAGCGACTCAAGTAAACAAAGAAAAGCAAAACAAACCGAAAAAATAAATAAATACATAAAACCCAAAACAGTGTCCCTATCTCACCTCAAAGCTTAAGCTCAACTTGCATCCTTTGGCCAGTTTTGCTTTGAGTTCCCACAACTAAAATAATACATCCCTTTTGTCCACATCACACACCTTCAGCCTCGGGTAAGGAAGAGGTGTACGGAATTCTTTTCCTTGTAAAAACACACTCTCTCTGGGCCCCAAAACCTGAATTATATTTCCAGTAATGAATTCTCCATCTCTAACACACACACACACACACACACACACACACACACACACACATTGCATAACCTATAATTATTTTATTTATAATTTTTCTGTCATTGCGTTGATGTGTATCTCATCGAAGAACATCATGAGTACTTTTCCATTCCATTTTGTTACCGGAATTCAAACAAAGTCACTTATTCATTTAGCCACATTGACAGACTCTGAGTCACTCATACTTCATAAAGCACGATGGAAACCAGGTGAGGCTTTTCCTATCTAATGATTTATTGCAAAAGCAGACCGGGCCAGTGAAGCCCCACACAGTGTCGTCATCAAATGCAACAGTCAGCTCCACCAAGCGGGTGGCCCCCAGACCAGGGACTGACAAAAGGACAGGTCGAGAGCAACCAGTTTCTAATTCCAATCTGTCAATAAAGAGAGCCATCTCACTGAAAACCAGGATCGGTCTTTGTCTTTCCACTTCATTGTGGTTGAACGGAAGCTTTGCCCTCAGTTGATTAAATGAAAATTAACAAATAATACTTGCAGGAACGTCCACCAACTCCCTGGCGTTCCCAGAGGCTCCCTGCCCATCTGGATGCCTTCAGACTCTGCCGTACTTTCCTCTCAGGAGCCACATCAGATCGAGAGCCAGATCTCAACAGCATCCAGGCAGCTCAGGGCCTCGCGAGGGGCATTCTGGATGAGCAGACGTCAGTTCTCTGGAGGAGAACTGAGCTTGTTGTTTACCATGGTGGCCTGCACAGTGCCGGGGACAGCACGCGTGCTCAGAGGGAGCTGACCGAACCCCTTGGACCCCTGGAAGTCACCGAACACCTGCGGCTCCCAAATGCATTCTTTGCCTCACAGATGCAGCTGAGCATCTTGTATCCAAGTGCTCGGGACAAGGTGTCAGATTTCTTCAGATTTGGGGATACTCCCACACATACAATTCCCCTGTGCTTATGCCCCAACTGTGCCGGGCTCCTGGAGTCACAGCTGGGGCTTCCCACCTGGGCATCATGTCTGAGCTCAAAAGATTTGGCTCTCGGAAGATTTTGGATTCCAGATCTTACCATCAGGGATGCTCAACCTAAAGTGAGGGTTGTTGAACACATTCTTGGTTTAAAAGCTACAATTATTTTATAAGGAGATTCCAGAACAATTGCTTGCCTAACAAGGCCTCCTTCATGAATCTTTATGAATACATCAGGTAACTACAAATTCCAGTTTCTCCCAGAGGAGAATAGTCATATATATGCAGGTTGAATATCTGGCAAATAACACATCTGACCTCATATGAGAGGTCACAGTTAAAATGCAGGCACGCTGAACACTGTCTACAATTACTTTCAGGCTGAGATGGGGTTGAAAAAGACAATGGATGCTTAAATTTAAAATTTATTAGAGTAAAACATATTGCTGATAATTCCTTTCAAAATTCTCCCCCTCCTTTCCAACACACTTTTTCCATCATTCTTGCCACTTCTTGAAGCTGTTCAGAAAGTCTTCTCCTATGAGTGTCTTTAGTTGTGCTGTTCTGGCTGCCTCGATGTCCTGAATGGATTAAAAATGTTTATTTTTCACGGTCATTTTGACTTTGAGGAAGAGCTAGAAGTTACACGCTGCCAGATCCAGTGAATAAGGTAGATACGGACACACTGTAAGGTTTTTACGAGCTCGTCTTTCTGTTGGGTGGCACATGGCAACAGCATTCACGGAATTTTTTATCACACCTTGTGAAAACACTCAGGAAACAGGACTTCCAGACCTGCTCCAGAAAGTGCTAGAACAATGGGCTAAGTGTGCTTGAATTGGAGGGGTGGCTTTTGAGAAGGGTTAATGGCAAAGCATCTTTTACTGTAGTACATTTTTAAATGTAAACATTCACCATATATTCTGAACACACCTCATATAAGATATATGTGCAGTGTAAATTAATTTTATACTTACAGTTGGGTCCCAATCCTCATTTTTTAATATACATATGCAAACATTCCAAAATCTAGAGAATCAAAATCCTAAATACTTCTTTTCCCAAGCATTTAAACTCATATACAGTATATGAAACTCCTTTTACACTGTTTCACCTAGCTAGCCCACAGTTTTTAAACACACGAGGGCTTATTCCCTCACTAAGAACACAGGATGTGAGAGCATTCGAACAGTTACCATATACTATTACACCCAAAGGGAAGCAGTGAGTCCCCAGAGAAAGGACATCTAATTTTTAATAAATCTTACAGATTACACGTGCAAATCTTCTTACTAAAGAAAAATAATCTGCTTAAGATGCTATACAAATATTTATATTATGTATTTCTGTCATTTTGAAAATCATTTCAGAGTGAGTTTCACGCCAGCTTAGATATCATACGGAAAATCACCACTTACAGTGTCCCCATGTCTGGCATGGAAACAGTCATTACTAATTTCACTGAGGCACTCTGGTCTCCAATCATGGCTATACACTCCTTGCATTAGAAAATAAAACAAAATCTACCATCAAGGAACAAAGATATGTTCCCACTGAGGATAGTCAGAAGAGTACAGGACTCAGAGCCACCACCACATAAGAAATTCTGTAATGCACTGTGAAGAATGGAAACATTGTGGCAATAAATGTGTGGCACCCGACTCTGGCGATGGGAGAGAGTACACACACCAGAGGGACTCTCACAGCGAAAGCAACGCGTAAAATGGTGAAGTGCAGTGAGAAAGCGTCATCAGTCGTAACCCTAAGGACAACATTCTTCCTCACGCTAACTAGCAATGCCGAAGTCTCTCAGAGTTTCCCTACCAGGGACCCCGAGAAATCGCACCCTATCTGTAAGACAGCTGCACCATCCCCTAGAAGTAGAACTGCATCCAAAGGAAGCAAAACAGGAACCAATTTCTCTGGTGGATTTTACTCACATCGACGAGCTGCGTGACCCCACTTGCTGTTTTTGCCAATGTGACAAGGTCTTCTTGCATCTTATCCACCCATGACTTGATACTGCAGAAACAAGAAAGGAGAATGTTCTATCAGCACTGTAGCAAATAAAGGCAACACATTGGTATTTCACAGCCATGCTTCAGATCATTCATTAAATGTCTTTGACTCCTCTTTCTCCTAACTCCTCAATGTCCACCCTCCGATTCCACCTTCAAATCGCACAGGTACTGAAACTTTTAGGATCCTGAAATTTCCCCAAGTCAAAAAGACAAAAATGACATAGGTATCTTGTGCAATATGATGAAAAAAACTTGGTTTATATTTTAGTAAAATTCCATAAAAATAGAAACACACAAGTAATTCCACTACCCGATAATAACTGTTCTGAACACTTTCATATACTCCCTTCTAATCTATCAAAATTCTTATCCTTAGTTGAAAATATGTTATATACATTTCAGGTGTCTTTTCCCTTTATGTCGTACGGTTATCACATACCATTACAAATACTTTATAAACATTTCCTTTTAATGGCCACTATTTAATATTCCATTTTCTCTATATTCCACAATATACTTGGCCATCCACCTATTTTTTTTTTAAATCAGCTTTTAACTATAAATTACCCTGCAACAAATATCTTTGTATACAGGGTTTGAAAGCATTCTGTTTCGTCAGCTAGACTCTTAGATTTGGAATTACTGGATCAAAGCTTAAATTTTAAAACAATGGTTTTGAGCAGTAAAATTATGACTGAAGGATTTACATGCAAATCTTTTTCAGGAATATTCTTTAGACTAATGCAAATGAGCTATGAATATGAGGGCATTTTATAAAGAACTAAATCCACATTCTGTCTTTATTTTTCCTGGGATAGAAACATTACCAAATCTCACACACTTTTCCTTGTTTGAATCAATGTAATTCAATTCCTTCCTGTATTTAATTTATTCATTCTCATGCTATAGATCTAGTGTATGTATCTTTTTTTCCCCAGGTGAATGTAAGGAAACACTAACAGTGTAGTAAGAATGAGAGCAGATGGTTTAGTATTTTTTTAAATTTTATTTTAGTGGTACATTTTAGATATACATAGTGGTAACATTCATCGTAGAGAATTTGCACCTGTAAGTGATACATCTTGCTGCTTTTGTTTTTCCCATTCCCCTCCCCTCCCTTCAACACCTCTTCCTCTCCTTATTTACAAAGAGATGGTTTAATATTTGAAGTTGACGTTATTTCCACATATACATGATTCAACACATAGAAACTTAACTACGTGTGTCTTTCCTTCCTTAGAGAAGAATTCCAAAACAATATTGAGGTCACCAGCTTTTTTTTCAGAAAAATGTAAATGTATCAGAACAAGAAACTATATGTGGAATAAAAAGATAACACAACAAAGGCGCTGAGTTCAATCCCCAGTGCCAAAAAAAAAAAAAAAGGAACACAAAAAATTATTTAAATGACGGTTAGGAGAACATATAAAAGAATAATAAGCTGACCAACTATAGAAGAAAACTGAAAGTCCAAAAAAAAGGACCAAGTGCCTTACAGAAAAACACAGAGGAATGATCTGCATGTAAAATAAACTAGTTACGAAATAAAATACATTAAAACTAGAAATACTTTACCACAAATAAAAATAAAGAAGAATATTTATTGAACCATGGCTGTATGAATTGGATAGAAAAAATGTATAAATGCAAAAAATAGAAATTATAGAAGCATTAAAGTGAGTACACACATAATGTTATTCTAATACAGCTAGTAACACTTTTGAGCTCATGCATATATTTGCAAAATATTACAAACACTAACCAATCGGTATTCTTAGTATTACAGAAATATCATTGTGTTCCACTTTTACCTGAAGAAACATATTACAGTAGTGTACAGGTAGAAGCAAAGAACACACCCACTGTATTCTGGTTTAGATCAGAGAATCTTATTGCTGCAAGCAATTACTAAATAAATTCTAGAAGCTAGGGAAAATAAGTCATTTCTTCTTACATAGAATTCCCAACACTAACAAATATTAAGAATTGTTCCACATCCCTCTGAGAAAAAGAGGCTGTCATGGCTTGCGTCTAGATGGCCCCCCAGAGCCTCATGACCATTGTGGGGGGGCTCTTTTCAGAGGTGGCTAGACCTAGAGTGTGTGCTGCTGGGATCAAGGGTGTGCCATTACTCAATCAGTCCACTGACTGGCTTGGTGTAGTTCTGGCTGGGATTAAAGGTGTGAGTGATACACCCGCCCCAGGGCAGGTAGCCTGCATAAAGTATACAGGACAGAAAAAGGGCTACTGTGCTCTCTCCTGCCTGCTCGCCAGAGACTGTTTCCCCTCTGTGATGCCCTCTGCCATGCCGCCCTGCCTTGGAGCCAGCCGACTATGGACTGAAACCTCTACAAAGTGAGCTAATTATATAAACCTTTCCGCTCTTAACTTTAGGTGTCAGGTATTTTGTCTCAGCAACGAGAAAAGCAACTAAGACAGAGACAAAGAAAAGAATTTAGCTCACACTTGAGTTCTGATTTATGCAGAGCATGCGCTGTACCTGGACGCCTGTGTGCAGTTAATTGATGCTCACTGAGATGGCACTTTCGGGGTTCCCCTGCCCCACTGACAAGCCGTCAGAGACAGTTCATGAGGGGATGATTTTTCATGGATATGAGGTGTTACATAGTTTTCCTAAAATATCACCTCGGCATTCGGATTTTTTTTTTCCATACTGAATTACTTTTTCTTTTTTTTATTTTTGTAAACTAGAGATAGTATCTCTACTTTTATTTTTTTTAATTTTTTTTGAGGGGGGTGCTGGGGATCAAATTCAGGGCCTCGCGATTGCTAGGCAAGTCCTCTACCACTGAGCTAAAGCCCCAGCTCCCTTTTTTTTTTTTTATTAGTACATGTTTGCAGTACATAATGATTACATTCACTGTAGAGAACTGGTAGATGAACATAAGACATTTCAATTCCCTTCTTTTCCCCCTCCCTCCAGTCTCTTTTATTTTTCCAGCATCAGATTCATTTATCTGATAAGACCTTATAAAGTTAACTATCATATATACAGATTGAAAACCAGACTCATAGGCCAAAGAACATAGAAAGATCGAGTTACAACGCTCTAATGACTAGGAAAGATTCATTATGAAAATGCAGAATGACACAAGAAAACTATGCACATGTACAAATCTTTATCACTCTTTCCCTCCTTGGCAAACACCGAGCACACGTGTGTGATCACCAAGCAGTATCTGATTACACTTACCCAGACGGCACTATCGACTCTGGAGAAAGCCCAAGGCTGCAGCCTTCTCACACAATAAGCCAGGAACCCAGTGCCCCGCTGGGAAGAAATTGTGTTTGCTATTCCTTGACCCATTCGACAAGCCAGTGTCCACTCCAGAAGACATTAAAAGAGGTGAAAGCTGGGGTCAAGGCAGTCTGCAGAGCAAGGCTGGAAGCACCTGGTAGGACACATTTCGAGAGCCAGGAAGGGTCAGCCTACTGCTTGTCCAGGAGCCGTGTGCAAGGCTGGGAGACGCCACAAGGGACCGAGACCAGGCTGTGTCCACCCCAGTGCTCAGGTGGGCACTCTGGCTGTGTACAGGAACCCAAGAAACAGAGGAGCTGACTAAGAAGAGAAAAGTATAATCATTTTATTAATTTCACAGTCACGGAGATGTTCACAAGAGAGGGAAGTCCAAAGCAGCAACTGAAGTACGATAATGATCTACTTTTTCTTTTTCTTTTTTTTGGTGTTGGGGATTGAACTCAGGGCCTTGTGCTTGCCAGGTGAGCACTCTAGCCACTGAGCTAAATCCCTAGCCCTGATTATCTACTTTTTAGGCAAAGAACAATATATTCACTAAATGACAGGATGAATGAGCGTCTGGACTGGGGCAATCAGTTCTAGGAATGACACTAAGAAGGCACGTGGCGGGTGCAGAAGCTAGCGGAAGGGCAAGGTTACTTCCAAGCTTGCTTCCTCAGGCCTGCCACAGTCCCTTTCCACACTCGGGGGTGAGGCTGCTCTCCAGGTTCTGAGTGTGAAGGGTGACCTCCCAGGAGAATCACCTTGTCTTCCTGCACACAGGAAAACAGGCCAAATGGCCCTTTCTCAAGTTCTACTTCCGCCAGGGACCTCAGCTTGAAATAATATTCCAATTTGGCAACTTTAAGATGGTACATCCTTAACTCTTCAGGGCTTTCTGGAGAAGTAGCTACTTAAAGTGCTATCTGAAAGACAACTGGAACTTGACAAAATTGAAGAAAGCAGCAATGAAGGCAGAAGGAATGTGAAACACGGCACATCCCGGATCTTCAAGAAGTCTGTGAGGCTGGAGTCTAAGCTTGGCTCAGCAAATGAGATGGACAGGAGGGAAGAAACTCGGCCAGAAAGATGGGCCAGACTAAAAGCCCGAGCACTCTAAAGCACTCGGATTGCATTCTCAGAATAACAGCGCCAGAGAGGAAAATGAGAGGCCCACGAGCCACATGACCGTGTAGGTGGACATGGACACGATCAAATAAATCTCCTTCACACAGAGCGGATGACGGCTTAGAGGATGAAGAGAAAGCGGGAAAGGAAGGTCTAGGCGAGAGGTAAGAAATGAGGACTCAGACTAACTCTGCAGTGGGGAAAGTGGGCAGGGGAAAGCCAGGGAGACAGAGCAGAAGCAAACAGCTCAATGGAAATTCAGAAGTATAGACTACACATTGCAGTGAAGTGCTGGAAATAGAAAGTCGGCAAGATAAAGCATGGCTGATGATTTAGGGAGTTCTCTCTGTAGATGATGACAGAACGTTTCCTATGGAAAGCAAAGAAAAATAACAGTTTAGAGAGATGTTGACGAAGGCCCTTGAACCCGAGAGAGACCAAGGAACACGTGCGTGCCAGGCAAGCGCTCCACATCTCTAGCCCGTAGAGTTTGTGTTCGCTGATTCACTTAGAGGTGTTTTGTAGAGACATGTGGACAAACACAAGAAGCAGCTGAACATCCCTGTCTCTAGGAGAGATGTCGCCACAGAATTTCAAGATGGGGGGATGGTGATGTATACAGAGGACACAGGTAAATCGACGTAGGGCTCCCGAAAGGAGTGTACAGAGGGAGGGGAATAAACAGTAGTTAGAGCACTGGAAATAACACTTAAAGAACGAGTGGTGGGGAGAAGGGACTCTGTTATGGCTTGTGTCTAGATGTCCCCCCAGAGCCTCATGCAGTCATGGGTGGGGCTTTTCAGACGTGGCTGGATCTAGGGGTGTGATGCTGGGATGAAAGATGCAATGCTGGGATTAAGGGTGTGAGTGCTATTCGCTCTAGGGGTGGGCAGCCTGGATAAAATACAAGCCACAGAAAGGGTTGATGACTCACTTTTGCTGCCTTCTGCCTGTTATGAAGTGCTCCTCCTCTGCGATGTCCCTCTGCCAGGCTGCCCTGCCCTGGAGCCAGCTGTTACGGACTGAAACCTCTACACACTGTGAGCCAAACAAACCTTTCCTCCTTTAAATCTGAGTGTCCGGTATTTTGTCTTGGCAACAAAGAAAGTAAACGAGATGGACTCTGGACACAATGATACTACAGCGGTCCGGCGAGGGCAAGGGCTCCAGAGAGAGGAAGGAACTTCAGAAGTATATCCAGCGTCAGTTGGGAAAGAGAGAGAAGAGTTCCCCTTGGCCACAAGGAGAGGAGCGAGACAGCGGCCACTGGGAAGGATGGAGGGGGGGGCTCCTTTTTGTCTTTCAATGTGCTTCTATGCAAAAAGAGAAAGGCAAGCAGAGGAGACACCAGGGATTCAAGAGAGAGTCCAGAATCGATCGGCAGCGATGGGGTACAGTGAATTGGCTCCACAACAGGGCACCTTGACACCTGACAGAACACTGGACCTTGCTCCTCGCTTTCCCGCTGGAGCTCTCTCGAGACAGGCGTGCTGCCCTGTGGCCAAAGGGAAGCAGCGTCACATGGGAAAACCAAAACGCTGGACAACAGCCTCACTCTGCTCCTCACGGATGACGGTCATCAGGGCAGGTCATCTCAGGGGCGCGGAGGGCCGGAAAGGCGCTCCGGGGTCCTGACAGTCTCAAGATCTCTGCTGACCACACCACACGCCGCTGAAGCGTCCACTGCAACGCAGCGTTACATTCGCAAACAATGCTTGCTTTCTCATGAACACCTTTTTCTCATGAACCTGAAAAAACCCTGTAACATTATCTCTAAGAAAACGTGAAAATACGGTACTACAAAGTTTCAAATCTTGCTCATCATTTTTTGGAATTCTAGCCAAACAGCCAAATAGCCTTATAAAAAGAATATGTAGAGACTGAAGGGAGAAAGTGGCCTGTAAACATATTCCATTTTACATCACTTGAAACAGTAGACACTGAAGTGGGAACCCCCAAGCTGACCCCACTGGCCACTCAGAGGTCACTTCCTCTGTGTGCGAGACGGACAGATGCCACACACAGAATGTATGCCAATCTGAGTCCTTTATTAGCCGGCGGTCGAGAGTGGCCTCATGCACCAAAAAACTCGCAACAACTGATGCGATGCAGAACGGGGTGTTTACAGGCGGAGGGCGATTACATCAGCATCACAGGATTGTGACAGAACTGTCAGTTAAATACATTTTTCAAGAAAAGCAATTTATCATTGGCAACACTAGGTGCAGGCTGTCCTGCCCCACAGGAGGTGGCTGCAGGTGGGGCTTGTAGAGAGCTAACAGTTCAGCAAAAGGTCAAGTTCCCACTGAGGCTGCCTAACAAGGAAGAGTGAGGACAAAACAGATGCCAGGTTCCCACAGAGGAGCTAAGATAAATGGAGCCACTTTGGCCATCACAAGACATATTTTAAAAGGACAAATTCTGAAAATCATTGTGAAATAAAAAGTTTGCTCTCAGAAAAATTAATCGTTTGGCCGAAAGTCTTTCTCTCAGAAATAAATATGTATCATGATCTCCGACCAGATCAAGAACGCCGACTGCACACTGGAGTATCCGGCCGTACGGGAAGAGCAGAAGCTGGCAGACAGCTGTGCTATGTCCACAAGGACACACGCTGGACTTTCACGCTCACGATCTCGGGCATGCACTGGACCCCGCTGGTGAGAATACGCCCCTCTTGGCGTCACGTGTCGGGTGTGGCCAAGGCTTCCAAGTTCTGAGACAAGACTCGAACCTGACGGGAAGTCAGAAGAGTAAGAAGGGTAGCGGGTAAACGCATAGGGAAATCGAGAGCAACTCTGGAGAGCGGTACCCGGCCCGGGCACACACACGGCTGCATACTGCTCCCTGCCCCTCCCCACCCCAGCACCCACTGACCTCTCTCCCGGGGCTCGCTTCCACGGTGCTGTCATCTGACTCCTTTTCAGGCTCCTAAAGCCAATCTTTCCCAACACCCATCTTTGATTTTATTCACCTTTCTCCTTCTTGTCTTTATCATACTGCTTCAAAATCGCCCACTTCAACTACCGCCTAGACTCATGCAGCTCCTAAAACCTGAGCTCTAGTTTACCTTAGCAACCATCTGATCACCCACCTTGGTGCCCTGCCAGTGCTCTTGTATAAAATGACACTCAACATCTTCCCTCCCCGTGCTACCACCCACCTGTGTCCCTGCTCCTTGTTGGCAAACCATCTCCCCAGTCAGCCCCCCTCATGCCACCAATGTATCCACCTTACCCTCCTCCAGTCCCCTGCTAAATAACAGTACTTGGCGCTTTCCCAACGCATCGATGATAGCCGAATGCATCGAGCATGTTTGTTCCAGGGTGAAGTATTTAATATGCACGTGCTCATCAGTCATGAAAACCTAGTGCTCATCTTCCACAGGTGAGGAAAACTCGGAGAAGAAACTTAGTTCTCTTGCTTCTTACTTCCTAAGACCTTTTCCTTCAAACAACCTCACATATTTTCACGTGTACTGCATGTTCTTTTCCATGTGTGGCCTTCAGTGTCTACCAGAAATAATCTGTCACTTCCACTCTGAACTGACACCTTCCCTAAATACTGTAATATTCTCCTTCGAACCCCAAGCCAAGAACAGTTTCTTCTGCCCCTAAACTCCAAAAGCTGTCTATGTCAGCATTTTGTGCATTTTCTTACACATCTGTGGTTTGGGGAATATATTTTATGTCCATTTATCACTGCATCCTCCAAGTCCCTGGTAAAGACATTTGAATGCAGCAGACACATTAAAAAAAAAAAATCAATGAATAAGTAGAAATATGCAATGAAATTAAATTCAATTGCACTACTTTTTTTTAATCGCAGGTTATCCTCTCCCATAATCCACATTAGAAAACAATTAACTGCTCAACACAAGCATTTATAAATAGCATTTATTTTTTGGTGGATGGCAAATTTTCAAAATGTGGGAATGTGGGCCTAATTCTTAAAGGAATTATTAAATCTTTAGACCATCTGCCTTAAAATTCCAAATATTTTCAATGTGTGTTCAAGTCATACAAAAAAAGTTTTGTAATCTCTCTTTGTCCCTATTACAAAGCATTCAGAATCAACTAGCAGTATGTTTGCGACTGTTGGATGTTGTCTACAGAGTCAGTGTAATTGAAGAACTCACTAAGCTACCTCTAAAAATGGAGACAAATATTGTATTGAATAACTGGAATAATATTTTATGTCTTCCACTTCATTGTACAGAAACAGTCCAAACTCTGAGGGCAAACATGTAAATTATTCACATTTTGATTGAGCTTGAGAGAAAAAAAACTTGCTGTTCAGTTAATACCGTTGCATGTGAGGTTGGGTTTGCTCACAACATGGCTTTCAAAAGAGCAATGTATGATTCAGAAAGTTCATTTTTTAAAAAGAAGAGAAGAAAGATGGTCATCCATTTCATTCTCTGTGCATGTGAGGAACATCAATTTCAGAAAATCATACAGTACAGCCCTGATTAATCTACTATAAAGGTAACCATTAAGTGCAAAGTGTCAAGCCTTCTTTCTAGTTGTCTACTTAACTGTTTTACAAGCTGAGCTACAGAGAGAATTGGGCTGGCTGGAACAGCAGACTGGAGTGATATAGCTAAGAACTGTCGTAAGAAGTTCTACCTAAGAAAAACTTCCTTCCTATATTTGATATGGATAGGTCGTGTGCAGAGAAGACTAGAATGTTTAAACTGTTGCTATTTGTAAGGACAGAATATTACAGCAGACATTTTTTTTTCCACATCCACTTGACCTGTTCCACTCACAACTATCACAGAGACCAAGAAAGAATGAGAGGTTCACCATGGAGAGAGGGGAGGGAGAAGGCCATGGCAGCAGCCACAGGAGGGGCTTGGGAGGGGAAGTCTGTGCCACTTGGGGCTCTGTCCCAAGGCCATGCTCTGTCTATGCCACTATTTTAGGAAATAATGTCGTTTTTAACCCAAGGAAATAAGACACATAGTTATGCCTTGTGGGGCTGGGAAGAAATAAAATATAAAAAAAATCTGGAAATCAGACCATTTAATTTGTGCTGATACAGAAATAGCTTATTCATAAATATGAAGTGATATGATCTTATATTTCAAAAGTCAAGTGCCCCACTTGCTATAAATCTTCTACCAATGCCAAACAGCTATTTTTGTTATATAAAAAACCACCCACAGTGTTCCCATAGTTGGGTAAAAATAACACAAGTAAGCCAAAGATTTAGATAACCTAGACATGCAAGTAGCTTGCTATATATGCATTTTTTATAGCATGGATAAGTACATATTGGAGTGTGTGTGTGTGTGTGTGTGTGTGTGTGTGCACACGTGCACAGGGAGAGCTTGATAGCTATACTAAATCATAAGATTGTTGGTGAGATGGGTCCCACGTCAGGAATGTTAGTTCCTGAAATTATTCTCAATTTAAACTATCTTCAATAACACTGCTGGTCTGTTTTTAGAAAGCTGTTTGCTTTGTGAAATGCTTTCATATTTCATTTTTGTCTAGAATAATCCTGCGAAACGCAGAAAAGGATGGACCAAGCTAATCAGAGGGGAAAGGTAAAGTACTTAGGACAAAGCTTACATCGCTAAAATCTGATTCTTAAGCTATTTTTTTTTCCTGGCTTCATTTTCTGCTGGTCCTTCCTGCTCCTGTGCTTGGGGTGTGTGTGTGTATGTGTGTCTGTGTGTGTGTGTGTGTATGTGTGTCTGTGTGTGTGCGCGCTAATCCACTTTATAAATAATCATATTCATAATTCTAAAAGGCCAAAGGTTCTTTAAGAGATCTATCTACTTTTCTACTATCTTGGATTGATTTTTGTTTTATTCAAGCACTTTTAAAAATTGTTCTGTTAATATTTTCTGCCTCAGCTGCAGCAATTTTTTTTCCAGCGTCCAAACAAATAAGCACTGCACTTTAGGGTGGATATGAAAGGAGTTTCACACAGGAGCTGGAGGGGGGCTGCACCCCCAGCCTTGCTCCCTGAGGCCCGGAGTCCTTTGTTTTTTTACCCTTCACATCACAGTTAGTTGCAACCTCCGGCATGGTCCCGTGTTGCCTGGTGCCAACGGAGGCGTCCCACATGGCCACACAATCTGCTGCTGGTGTTTCTCTGGAGCCAATGAGCTGAATTTCTAATTGCTCATTACGAAATCTCCATTCACTGCACTGAAGATCTTGCCTTTCATTGTCTGTATTTCTCCTCAGGCACTGCAGACTGTTCACAAAATTTATTTCAGCCTAATTCAAGCATGTAAACATTATTTAATGTCATGATAAAAATTTCCTCATTTCCTTTTGTCTCAGTTATTATCTGAGCAATCATAATATTTCCAATACTGCAAAATACTCAAATATTGATTATATTGTGATTGGAATATAAATGGCCAGCCCACTTCCCCAACATGGATCGATATATCTAGTCAAGCCAGTTTAACTGTCCACAAACGTCAGCTTGTCACATTCTTTCACTCTGAATCACCTTTGTTAACCATCTTCCACTCACAAAAACCATCCTTCCAATCTACACTTCAGGCTCCCCCTCTAGTCCATCCAAGTCCTCACAGTCTCCTAAATCTTTCTTTTATCTAATTTTCTAGCATATGTACACCCTGCCCTGCACACTCTCACACATACTGCATCAATACACTGTCTTAGATACTATTATTTCTCCAGCAGCATTTAGTCTCCTTGAAGGGATGGGTCAGAGCTTACGGTTCTGAATTCCAAGAATGGCCTGCATAGTCCTGAACACACAGTAGATGCTCAGTAAACAACAGGTAGTATCTACTGAGCACGCGCCAAGAGCTGTGGTAACATGGTTCGTGAGGAAATTCTTTAGTGCTCACGAAAATCTATTCAGACAGATTCTATTGCAAGCAGCAGAGCACTTTGCCCATAAGAGATAACACAGTATAGCTTAACTTGTGCCAATTAGTAGAGCAATATGAAAAAGCTAGTTCTCACACTTAATCCACCAGAACACACCTCAACTCTGCTGTCTTCAAAACTTAGAAATGCCCCCTGTTTTCTGTTTAAGGACCACCATAATCCTGGGCTTAAGGTCTGCTTCGTGCATTTAAAAAGGAAAAAAAACGACATTTTCAGAAGTCTTACGTTTACATAGCAAGAAGACAAGTTAGTCGAAGTTAGCAAAAAGATTTTCTTCAAGTTTTAATGAGGATCATCAAATTAAACAGATACTACTTGTTTTCTTTGCAACTAGGAATGTTACTGCTCTCATTAACATCACATGACATCGTGATGATTCGCGTTAGGCCCACAACAAGCCGCTCGCATGGTATCCACAGCACACACACGCATTTGCCAGAAAGTAGCAGGTTTAATGTAGTGTCAGCCTTGATGTGTTGCTACACAGAAAAGATTCTAAAAGTGACGTTAAATCCTTTGAGATGAGCAGACGAACATGATGATTTTATTGGCCTTTCCTGTTTTCACGATGCAGGTTCAAATATACAAACAAATGCATGAATGTAAAAACCAGAGTTCAGATTTCCACACAGGGTCCTTCTGCTCCATACGGCCTAGAGTGTAATTTGCCTGACAGCTGTTCTGAGACAGAGTTTACTTAACAATCAAAAAGCTGTCAACGCAAGTATATTAACTTACAAATTAGATAATAACTCTCCTCTGAAGACCATGGGAAAGAAATACTGCAAGGTCGGTCCACTTTCACTATTTTTATGCCTTTAGCAATTGAATACGAGGTTCTGGAGAAATAAAGAATTCTCCCCATATAAGATGGAAAATACCTTTCCAGCTCTAAAACACATTGCAATTGAATTGCTTTCAACCTTTCTGTCCCCACAGGACGTGGGTCTTCTTACACCGTCTGCTGAGCTGCGCACATTCCCCCCGCGTCCCCCCACCATGTTCTCCTCTGACCTCTGCTCGCTGCTGAAACAGCCAATGCAGCCAGCTTCCTCGCCTGGCCTGTGACTTATAAACAAAAACCCGGCTAATTTTAAAAAAAAAAAATCTAACTCCTTTCCCCATGAATGCATTGAAGTAATAATAAGCACTGTGTTTAAACGTGGATTTATGTTAAGGGAGGTAAAAAACACAAATATACAGAAGGAGGCACTGGCTTCCACGGGGCAAAAGAGAAGGGCAGACGTGAAGGGTGAAAGGCGAAAGGGCGCAGAACAGCAGCTATGTGCGATGAGCAAGGCCAGAGATGCGAGGCAGTACGAGGACCAAAGTTAATGAAATTGTATTACATACGGATTTTGCTAAGCAAGTAGGTTTTAGCCACTTGGCCCACACAGAGCAGGAACCATGTGAGATGCTGCCTACGCTACTCTAGGTCACTAGAGCACCAGTTTTTACTACATGTATATGTAAACCCATATATGCACAATAAAATTTATTTTTAAAAATGAATTTATGTTCATCAAATGGCAAAAAGTTGTAGCACTTTCAAATAAGACCCTTTCCAAGAATGTAAAACACTGGCCAAAGGTTCACATGGATGTCAATTACAGGAGCATAAATCAATTTTTAATTTCCTGGTCACAACTTTAAAGACATTGTTTGAACTAGGAACTTTTCAAATTATGTAACATTTTCTAATGTTTAAGCCCTTTATGCTCTATATGTTGAAAAGTAGGCTAAAACCTGGACAATTAAAAAATATATATATTAGGGGGAAAAAAGCACTTTAGCTAAACTCAGTTGCAGCGTCTGGAACATCTCAGTAAATCAAAAGCATGCTGTCAGGCATGATTCCTGTATGTAGGTACTGAGAAGTCCTTTTCCAAACTAAACTAAAAATTTTTTTCAAGTTAAATCTTTAATTGTCTATTACTAAAAAAAAAAAAAAAGAAATAACAAGAAATCACAGTGTTAGCTATGTTTTCCCTTATCAGTAAGTAAATGACAAGACGGTAACTGAAATTTAAATCACTGGTATAAAATATCAAATGAACGCTTGAAATCACAGCGGGCCGACTTCCTCGCAGCCCATCTCATGCGCGTGGGCGCGCTTCTCTTTCTGTCTCCGGGACTCCTGTCTGTAAGAGCAAAGGCCTGACACCGCGCTGCAGTTGGCCCAGCTGCAGCTTGGGGTCCCTGCTGCGAGGCAGCGGCCTGCGGAACCGTCTCCAGACACCCACCCACGTCCCTCATGCATTGCTGCAGTCTCCTAATTTGTTTTCCTGACAGGTCACCCTGTCCCTGCTCCTCACGCCCCATGGAGGGCACCACTCCATGTGCATTCCAGCAAGTTCCTGCACCACAGCCGCCCTTCGGGGTAGCAGCAAGGAGGACAGCTCCCACAAGCCTGCTCCTCAGACCGGCTGCCAGAGGCCCCTTCTGGGGCGGGGGGAACCCACGTCACTCTCTGCAAAGAGCAAAAAGACCGGAGCACACGCAATCAGAATTCCCTCTGCCTGCCTCAGGTTCCTGGAACAATAGCCAACAAGGATGCGAGACCCCCTCCTACCACAGACCTGGCTTCTCTGCTACCCATAACGCACTTTCTCAAAGCACAGGGTCGTCTTCTTGTCTGTGGTCACATCATGCAAGCAGTGGCCTCGTAGGCATTTCTACGACCGTTCAGCCTCCTAAACCTGCTTTTTTTTTTCTTTGTTCAGTACTGGGATTGAACCCAGGACCTTTACACTGAGCTACATCCCCAGCCCATTTGTATTTTTAATTTTGAGACAGTCTCACTAAGTCCCTAAATTGCCCGGACTGGGTTTAACTTGTGATCCTCCTGCCTCAGCCTCCCAGAGTGCTGGGATTACAGGCACATGCCACCACACTCAGCTCCAAACCTAAATCTTTACCTGGACTTCTTTCTCCAATCAATGCGAGTAATAAATGATACAGATGAGAACAAACTGCCAATGCTTCATCACAGTCTTAGCATCTAGACATGACATTTTTGCATAAATCCTCACACTTTATTAAATGAAAATGGTATATTCCATTTTAACCTGTTTCTAGATATATAGATCTAGAAACTGTAGGAGAAAACGTTTTGGTCTTTTAGTCTAATTTCTGCATAATGGAGACCTCACTTATAGACTACATATGAAAAATTACCATACTAATTCTCCCAAATACTCTGTGTGGAAAGCATTAAATTACTAACAACCTTTTCTTTGGGAGAAAAATTGTACAAAAGTTGTACTGCCCATAGAAGAATTTATGAAATATTCCTATTATGACACCCCAAATTAAAACCTCTCTCTTTCCCTCTCTCTATATATATATCCCTATTTTGCCAGATTATTATAACTGCCACTTTGAAATTTCCAAGTAGAATTATAAATGTCTCACAAGAATATTAAGTTTCTTCACATATCCAGTCTCTAATGAAAACTGTAGATAAAATATTATATATTTCACAATTTATGTAGCTGTCATACTCTTCGTCTTTACCCTTACATTTAACCAGAATGAAGGTGAGCTAAAACGTATGCATAAAGCACAAAGTGAGACTTTAGAGCTTCGCCCGCTGTTCATAAAAAACAATCTAAGGGCAAAAGACCCATGATGACTAATACAACATCCCATGCAAGTTTCAGAGAAGTACCTTCTGCCCAAGTGCTGATCAGCTACTGAAATACCCAGTGAGTTCTAGAAGCTTGGTGCTGGGGTTTATATCTAGATGTCTCCCCAAAGCCTCATGCACCCACAGGTGGACTCTGGGGAGACGACCAGATCATGGGTGTGTGACATGGGTCACAGCTGGGTATGACGTTGAGGTGGGTTGTGTGGGTGTGACCTGGAAGGGCCCATCTCCCTCCTCCCCTCTGATCCTCAACTACTTCCTGCCCGCCCTGCCATCAACTGTTTCTGCTCTGCGATGTCCCTCTGCCAGGACACCCTGCCTTGAAGCCAGGCAACTACATACCGAAACCTCTCTACAAACTGTGGCCAACCTAAACCTGTCCTACCTTAAGTTGCAGGTGTCAGGTACTGTGTCTCGGAAACAAGAAAATAACTAAAACACTCTGTTTGGGGCTTTAGGGATGGATGGATCTGGCCCTCCAGCCAAGCTCTTGAGACTGTGGATCAAAGGAAGCACAGGAGCCAGGCTCCAAAGGCAAGCTAAGAACCAGACAGGTAGCTCATAGGAACAATGGCCCAAAGACGTTGAACAGAAAATGTGCAGGCTCTGGCAAGAAAACAATGACTGGAGATAGAAATGTAGCAAATATCAAAGATGGAGCAAAATCAGAATTGTGGGCCACAGACAAGCTCAAATTCATACGGTGATAACAACATATTTACATAATCACTGTACTCACGTCCTCCTGAGAATACAAAGGAAACAAAAGACTGGTTAAAAGAAATCACCTACAAGTTCTGTTTAAATACGTCTACTTTGTTTAATCTTCTTGTTCTCAGATCCC
>PVJO010013353.1:0-52130 GCA_004026905.1 Hystrix cristata
ATATTATTGCATTTGTTCTCATTTCATTCTCACAAATATCCAGAGCTCCAGACAGATTAGATATCCTTATTTTCATTTCAGCAAAAACAAATCTGTAGCTCAAAGAAATTCAGCACCTTTCTCAGGAATCCATGATTATCCAGTAGCAGTGGGCCCAGAATAAAAGTTTTCTGGTTTCAGTGGTGGTCTCCTTTAGCCTACCTTGCCTGAGAGGAGGAAATGAAGTGACTTGTCTAAAAATTCTAAATTCTCAAACAACATGCAATGCATCCCTCACACATGATTCAATAGTACTGGGTGTCTGAATTGGACTTTTGGACCATATCTGGTTAGTGTTCACAAGATATTTGTATAACACACTAAAGAATAAATATATTTAAAGCCCTATGAATCTCTTAATCTGAATCTACTTTACTTGATTCTGAAATTTCAAGGATAAAATTGTGACTACAGTCCACATTGCTATGTCGATGGGTTATTTCCCTTCTTCTGCTTTAAATGCTTTAGGTTTGTCAAAGAAACGCACTTTCTCTCACTACTGTGCTTCTACTTCAAAAAGAGACAGCGGCCCATTGAGAGAGGTGGCTTGGCTACACAGCGTGAGCTGTCCGAGCTGGCTGGAAGCAGCAGCTCAGGCAAAAAGAAAAACTGAGAATTTCAGTTGCCAGCGTGAGCCCCCAAAAGGAATTAACAAGAAACAGATAAAAACTATAGACTATAATTATATTCTGTTAAAAGGATCTGTAGCAATAGACTTTTCCTAAAGTTACCATGAAAAGAGAGGGAAATGGCTAAAAGTATAATTTTCTTCTGTATTATTTTTTGCCACTTTAGTGATTAGAAGAATTTCAGTGAGTGCACAAAGAAAATTACCTACTGGGTCCAGGAAAACTAACTGTATCCTCAAAGGAGAGGTGATGTAGATGGATTTTCCCCATTTCTAATTATGAAATAATCCTTATAGGCAATCTTACTAAAATAACTCACATAAGTAAAAGAAACTCAATGGGTATTTGTACAGCCCTTCCAATGCACAAGGCATTGTTTGGGTCCTATCTGTAGAGTTTGCAATCCAGTGCAACATGCACATAATAAACATTTGTCAAGAACTGTAGACAATGAAAATCTTCATTAGAGAAGTACAAAAATAAAGGATGCAGAATCAGAAGCCAGAGAGATGATGTCTAGTGTGAAGAAATCAAAGAGAACTTCTTAATTAGATTTTGGCTAGGTTTTTAAAAAATCATATTGTTTTAAATATGTAGAAATGGTTGAAGCATTATTAAAATACTATGATTTGTGACAATTAAGCTGGATTGTCAACTTTTATTAGCTTGTGAGCTGCCTAGAGGATTAGTACAACACATTTCTGGACGTTGCTAGGTGGGAGCATGAGCTTGGGTACTATATCTGGTCCCTAGTCCTGAGCAGCTTTGCTCCACCGTGTCCTTCTTCCACGGTATTACTGTGTTGGAGCCAGCCAATTATGGGCTGAAACCATGAGCAAAAATAACCCCTTTGTCCTTTAAATTGTGTATGTCAAGTATTTGGTTTCAGTGATGAAAAGCTGACCAGTGCATAGGTGGGGGAAATAGTGTGAGAAAAGAATCAAGCAAGTAGCAAAAACCTTATAGAAATGTCATAAATTGTACAATTTCAGTTTGATGACACCACAAGTGTGTGAAGATTAGTGGGAAAGTAAGCTTGGGGAGGTCAGCTGGAGGCCATGAGGAATTCGGATTTTATTATGTGGGCAATAGAAAACCACTCAAGGTTCTTGAGCTGGGAATAAAATGATCAGTGCTGTGCTCTGAAGATTAATCTGGGAGTGAATCACAAGGTGTGCTAGAGAAGAGAGGAGATGAGGCTGGGAAGGGGATTATAGTTAAAGAGTTATTGCAGTAGCCTAGAAATGTGACACTGCCATTCTCTGACTTAGCAGAGGCAGTAGAAGTAGAGATAAGTGGATGAGTAACACATGCTGTTCATCCACTCGGTTTGTGTTAGAGCCCTTGTAGTCTATGAGGCTTTGAAATAATATTGGTGAGAAAAATAGAAAGGATCTTCTCTTTCATACCACTTACAGTATATAGGACAGAAAATTTTAAGACAATCTTACATAATTGCAAACAGAATGCAACCTATGAAAGGAATACACTAGAAGCTAGAAGAGTAGATAGTGGAAGATCTGACCCAGGCCTATGGAGATGGGGAAAACTTTCCTGAGAAATTCACATTTGCTACAAAGTCAGGATAAAAAAATTAAACATAAAAAAGGAAGTTGGGGAATAGCATTCTAGACAGAAGGAAGAGTACATTCAAATGCCTAAAGGAGAAAGAAAACCTGCTGTTAAGTTCAGGCAACTGGAAGGGAATTAGTAAAACTGAGGCAGCAGAAACATCAGGGGGAGAAAATGGAATGGGTGAGGCCATGAGTAGATGTAAGATAATTCAAGGTTCTGGGGGTCAGATTAAGTCTACTTTAGTATAAGGACAATGGGTTTAAAACAAGAGAGCTCGTCATTGTTTAAACAAATAACTCTGGCTGATGTGTGGATAATGATCTTGAGACCAAGTAAGAGGCTGTAACAGTATTCAAGATATGAGGTGATGGTAGCCGGAACCAAGTTGGTTGTAGGGAGGAGAGAAGTAAATTGTGCAAGTTTTATTGATAAGATGGATATAGAGTTAGAGACATTCCTTTGGAATTTCTGTTGACTCATGAAACCAACTATTCAGAAAATCAGGGAGAAAACTATGGTTTTGGTTTTGAGAGAACTGAATTTAAATTGCCTTTAAGACATGTAAGAGGAAAAGTCTGGTAGGCAGCTGCATATACAGGTCTGGAGCTGGGAATAGTTTGCAAACCCCAGCTAGATAATTCATGGGTGAGATAAAACTTATCAGGCAGGTCTATGTTAAATGTAGAGAGGATGAAGAGAAGAGGGAGTAAGCCTGGTGATCAAAAATATCAATATTTAGTGGTCGACCAGGGATGACTGAGTTAGGAAAGAAGATAGAGAAAGAAGAGCTAGAGACTTCTTGAGGGAAAATTAAATGAGTGGCATTATGAAAGGAAAGAGAATGTTTCAAAAAGGTAGAAGCAATCCACGGTGCTAAGTACTGTTGTGGTCAGGTACCGAGTGCTCATAAAAGGAACACTGAAAATACCCATTTGGTTTAGTTTCTCAGATGTCATTAATGACTTCAGATGGCACTTTAGTAGGCATGATTAGGCCACCACAGAGTAAGCTGGCTGGAAAATTTTGAGGAGAAAGCAAAGAGCATTGAGCAGAGAAAACCCTTAGGCGAAATTTAAGTGTGAAGAAGATGAAATAGGGTGGTAGCTACAAAAAGAAATGGGATAGAGATTTTCAAATATAGAGTTACCTCCTTCAGAAGATCATTTGAGTCACTTTGTGATAAATGTTAAATGTACTATAATGTCTGAACAGAAATAGAAAAGTGCAATCTTGTAAAAGCAAAGTAAGCAAGTGGTCTATCCACAAGGGACACTTTAGTGTAATTGAAGATTAAATTTTTTCAAGATTCCCTGGAAGTTAAGGCAAATAGGAAAAGACTGTGGGTCATATAAGCCTCATTATCAAAACCAGTAATAAAAATGGCTAATATCAATGAGTGATTTCTATTATACACGTAGTGTCTTACTTAGTTATCATGAAGCAGTTGTTTCTATAACCTCTACTTCCCAAATGAGAACACTTGGTCTAGAGGGTAAATTCCAAAGCTCACCAAGGTAGTAAGTGACAGAAGGATGCTTAGGATAAACCCAGGCCCTCTGACTCCAGGCCCACACTGTTTCTAGCTGTGCTGCATTGTCTTCATTTGCTCTGCTGGGAAGATGAAGTTCCTTCTGCTACCAAGTACAGAGGAATTGATCAGATGGGATCTCCTTCAAGGGCGTTGAACAACACAGTGGAGAATGTCTACAAGCTTTAAGCAAATGCCTTAGCCACTGATTTGTTTTTAACATCAGTGAATGTCCAGGTAACTGGGGGATTTTTGCACTGCTTCCCAGTTCGTACCTGACTGTATACTAACAGCTGCGGCATTCCTCTCTCCTGTGAAGGGTGTTTGTCTAGTTCTGTTTATATTCTCACTGTAAAGCCTTCATTCACTTGTTTGGCAGGTTTTCTATCCTATTCTCCTATAAAATGTTTCCCCCATGCTCAGCTTTTTAGAATTATTTACTTAGTGCAATGATCAAAATTCTTCTTTCCTTTCCTCTTTCTTTCTTTCTTTCTTTCTTTCTTTCTTTCTTTCTTTCTTTCTTTTCTTTCTTCCTTTCTTGAATGACAATAGTATATATTCATTGCATAAAATTTGGGGAATTCAAAAAAATTAAGAGTGCTTGTAATTTCCCTTCTTTTTTGTGTGTGCGGGGGAGGTGTTGGGCCTCAAACTCAGGGCTTTGTGCTTGCTAGGCAAGTGTTCTACCACTGAGCTAAATCCCAACCCCTTCCCATTCCTTTATAACCACTGATAACATTAATTATCTTTGCTATATAGGTCTATGTATGTTTAACAGATATCTTTTGATTTAGCCTCTGTACTATTGCTTTGCATCAATGTTTATGCAAATGAATTAATAGCACACATAATACTTTCTAAATTGTTTTCTTAGTTTACATGTTTTAAATGATTTCTAGTAGCATTAAATATTTATCTACCAGATTTTTTTTAAATCATTGAGTCATATTTCATCAGAAAGGTGAACATTCCATTCACCCAATCCTACTTTGTTGAGAATCAGATTTTCTTTTCATAATTTTCACAATTAGGGATAATGCTGCTCTGAATAACACTAGATGTAAATTTCTGTGCAGAATCATGATTTCTTTCCTTAGAAAATTTTCTAGGAGTTAAATTATTGTAACAATAGTGATCTGTTTACTTTGAAATAAAAGAAATCATAGTAATCGTTTTATTTAGTAAAATGAGTTTACCTCCATGGCATTACGTTTTAGATTTAATATAATTGTCTATAGAAAGTAGCAAAATGCTTTGTACTAAATAGTTGATTAGTAAATGATGATGCTGATGATGATTGTTCCAGATTAACACATTATCATTGAGCTTAGTCCTAGGGGTATTATTGTCAAGTTCAAGTAATTTTTAAAATAATATTTTTATTACCTGATTTTCTTATACAATTTCTCTATTTCTTTATGGTATTCCTATTTGATAATAAGAGTGAGAAACACATTTTACAGCTTTTCAAGTTGTCAAGTATTGAAGACAGCATTTTGTGTGTGTGTGTGTGTGTGTGTGTGTGTGTGTGTGTGCAGCGCATTTTATGCTTCATATGCATGTGCATTGTTAGTATACCCATTTTACAGATGAAGAAATTGAAACCAAAAGGTGTTACATGAGATGTTCAAATTTACATCAATTGTATGTGGCAAAATCTGGCTTCAGAGCAGACACTTTAATCCAGAGTCTATTTCACCACTGCTCTATGAGAGAAGGCAAACAATGTGAATCTGTTTCTTGGTTGTTTGTTTTTGGTAATAAAACTTAATGATGACTGTCTTCGTTACTTTTCTCGTTGCTGAGACAAAATACCTGACTCCTAAAGTTAAGGAGAAAAGGTTTATTTGGCTCACAGTTTGTAGAAGTTTCAGTCAATAGTCAGCTGGCTCCAAGGCAGGGTGACGTGGCAGAGGGCATCACAGAGGAGAACCAGTGCCTGGCAGAGCAGGGCTGGCAGAAGGCAGCCAGGAGTGAAATAACAAGCAGCAAGTGGTAACCTATACCACAGCCCTTCCACCCTACCCAGAACTATGTCAAAATGATCAGCAGACTAACTTAGTAACACCCAGCATCCACCCCTGAAAAGGCCCACCTATGACTTCCTGAGGCTTCTGGAGGACATCTAGCCATAAGCCATTACACTGACCTTAAAGTAAGGCAGTGACAGTTTATCTGCACCATGTCAAAGAATAATGATTTTGTATGTTTTCCTTTGTCTTTTTACCATTCTAAGTTCTTCTTCCATTATTTCTATTAAAATCTATTATTATGAACAAGTCTCATACATTATCTATTTAAGCTTCCAGGTGTTTGTAATTATATTTTGACATATTTTTAATACTTGACATATTTTAATGTGTGAGTTTGTTAATGGCATTTTAAACTTTAGTAAGCTGGTGGGGTAAGAAAATGTGGGGACGGGGAGGCCTTTTAAAGGAGACGAGGTAGTCAGCCACACACTGCCTCGTCAAGTTGCTAGCCTTTAACCTTGGGCCTTTATTTCTCTCTTTCTTTTTCCCCCTTTCTCTGATTTTTTCCCTCAGCTATTTCTTAAAAGCAACTTGGAGAAAGAATCTTTAGGAAGAAATAAAAATGGATGTATCAATGCTTTTGAAATCAAGCAAAGTGATTGAAATTTGATGTTTATATTCATTACTTTCTATTCTTTCAAGCTTTTGATTTTAGCTTTGGGACTTTTGATCCTTGGGAAGAGCATTGTGCTACACTGGTTCAAGTGAGGAATAACAAGGCTAGACAACAATAGTGGGAAGACAAGAGTGAAACAGCTATAAATGTTAGTGATCATCACCGCATTCTTGTTTCAACCTTCTGTGCTGGCACATGGTATTTCATATGCAGAGACTCCTTGATAGAATGATTGCCATGAATTAAAGGAAAATGTTTAAGAAAATGATGGATACACAGATTTTTTTTCCCTCTTGCCAGCTGTGAAACTGATTGATTTTAAGCCACTTGCCACAGTTTTTATTTCAAGGAGGGAAGAATGTGTATAGAAGTGGAAATTATTCAAGAACATCATCTTTCTTGATTTTTCTCATTTCCTTCCTCAAGTATGTGAAAAATAGTATTGTAAGGTTGGAAGATATGCAAGTAAATACATTCACACTTACTGACTTTATGCGTAGCGGCCCTGGTAGTACCAAGAAACACCCAAAGACTGTCTAAATCAACTTTGACTCCTCATGTAGCCAACTGCCAAACCAACTGAACAGCACAAGGAAGTTCACTGGACAGAGAGGCAAGTTGACAGCATGCAAATGTTGCAAATAAAAGTTTGCTACAAAAACGATAGGCAAACTACCAGTGTGCTCCATTATTGCTGTGCAATAACATAAAACACACGAAGGATTCTAAGGCGTCATGGATCTAGCCAGCTGAGTCAATTGCTCCAAGCACACTACTAATTTTTCAGTGAAGGAAGGTGGTTATTAAAGATGGGGAGAGTTAAACTGTTGTTTTTGTTCTTTACCAGGTTGCCAAGTTCCACTTAGAGTCTTAGGTTTTGTACATTAGCTCGCAAAATGTGTTTGGAGGAGCTAAGGTGAAAAACTTTGTTCTTCCCTTCATAATGAATGAACCAAGAGGAAGTTCTTCTACTTCTATCTTTATAATGTTTATATACTCATTGTGGAAAACTGTTTACTTCTGAAAAACTTGAATCAAAGAGAGGGAAGTGATAGGCATCTCTGAAATGTGTATGAAGTATGATAAAAAATACAGTGTTTAAATTTTTAAAGGTTGGGGTTAGTTGCTACTTATGAAAGAGGACTTCCAGAGCTGCTTCAAAAGGTGACAAGAATGACAAGTTAAGTGTTCCAAGTGAAGAGGAATATTTTGAGTGGGATTGATGGCTATATGTCTTTTATTTTAATGTTCTTTAAATTTAAATATTCCCTGTCTTTTTTGATCATACCCTGTACAGCAAAGTTTGCTTTTATAATCTGTGTAGGTAGTTTGTCAGCTGGTTTGGGTTTCAATCAGTTTGTGAGGTTCACCTCCTTTATACACTTTGCTCTCAAACCTGTAATTACAGCTGCCCTAACAAAGGGCTTCATTCTTAATCTAACTATCGGCGTGGCCTAGGGAGTGATGATCAGTTTACACAAACTTGTGCTGTCAAACATAAAACCTAGAGACAGGAAACTTTTCAGTCCTCTGAGATGGCCTTATTGGTTGGTCTTGGAAAATTTGTGAGGAATTGAGAAGTTTGAGGGAAACTGAGCTTCTTGAACAAGGTATTTGTATGCAAAAAGACCATAGAGCAAACAAAAAGAGAATGTAGGATGATGTAGAAACAGACCTCCCAAGTTCTGTTAGGCAGTTTGATTCCCACACAGAGCCTCGACCCTTGGACGTGTCCCAGACTGGACACAAGGAAATATGTTTGTAAATTCTTGCCAAGCAGGAGAAGCGAGCCATCTGGTGTGGGAGGTACATGCCGGTTAACTCTATCAGGAAGCAGGTGGCTGAGCCACAGGAGGTTTCTATGCTGAAAACTGGAGAAAGTGCAGACTTCATTGATATGATGGACACTGGGATGCTGGCCTAAGAGACAGAAGCTCACTTAACTAAGAGGAAGAATTTCAGAAGGAGAAACTGCCCCTTTTGCTCTGTTTTCGCTTTTGCTAGTATTCGATTTTGTTCTGCAAGCATTTATTGAGTGCTTACCATGTGTAAGACACTGTGCCTTTTGGGAAATAATTAAGAAGACGTGTCATGGAAGAGAAGGAAAAATAATTCTTTAGGGAAGAAACAGTTATAATGGGCACAATGCCTCATAACTCCTCTGCCCGCGACACTGGCATGCACTGTGCAGCATCATTCCGAAGCCGTGTTCCTTCTTTTTCAGGAGGTAGCAGTCTAAAAACATAGCTCAAATCAAACCAAGACATAAAGTTATTTCTTTTGTTTTTAGAAAGTGTTATATTCACTATATTTTAAACACACATGTTCTCTGAAGTATGAATTATTTCTGTCTCTGTTTCACCACCCCACACCCTTCCTTGTCAAATGTAATCTACTTTATCTATAAAAAAATTTTGTTACTGTAGGCTTGTGAAGGTATAGTTAGGAGAAAAAAAGCACAGAAACATATGAAAATTTATAAATCTATCATTTTATATAAGTATAGAGTATTAATTGGTATGGAAATCTTTTTACTTATTGATAAATAAGTCAAAGTTTAGAGAAATTAAATGTCTTACCCAAGGTCAGAGAATTCATTTGAATTAAAATTGAGAAAAAATCAATTCACATGTCTTTTAATCTGCAGGTTTTAAAAATGACACCGAGCAACTTCTTCAATATGAGAACACGAATACTTTTTTTTTTGATGTTATAAAAAATGCTGATGAGGGCATAGGGAAAAGGGAGCCCTTCCCCACTGTTGGTGGAAATGTAAACTGGTATAAATACTTTTTATTGGAACATGTTGATGAGCTCTGTTTTCCACCTTCTTTTCTTAAATGTCTCTGGGAAACTCAGTAAGGGTCAACAATTTCCTTCTTGCCTGCATTGTTACTCTTCCACTATACCTCTTTTCCACTATACCTAATTCTTGTAATAAATTAATCATTTTTGAAAATACATGTGATCTTTAGTCAATATACAAACTCGATGAAGCTTTAGTTGTTGGATTTATTTATTCATGGTTTTCTTGTTTCACATTCTACTAACATTTCATTTTTAAATTATTTTCTAAATTAGCTACTCACAGCTAAGCTTTCTAAAAGTACATTTGGCTGAGGCTGGAACACTAGAATCATTGCAAGTGAATGTGAAAAATACCTTATCAGATATTAACTTTGTACAATATTCTCCTAATATAACATAATACTTAAACTTCAAATCACTTAATTCAGGTGCTATCTTATATAATGAATTATACATAATATCACTGAGAAATGCTGCTTTAAAGGACATCATGAAGAACGAGAGTAGTCTTGATTATATTTCACAATAACTTTGTTAAAAATCTAAAATTCTGTAGTAAAGCTTCTTGAAAAATTATTTTTAGTAATTTATGTATGGTGAGAGGAAGATTAAATTAGACAGAATATTTTAGATGTGAGGGAGAGAATATTAATACTTGGTTTTGAGAATGCTTGTAAAATGTATATTTTTTTATTCAAATATATTTTTATCAGAAAAAAGGTGCCAGAAAAGCTAAGGAAATGCTATCAATGTTTCAGAAAAGATTTAATTAGTTATAACTTAGGAAAGACCTTCTCTGTATTTTATTTATAATACATTCTAACAAAGACATTAGAAGAAATCTTTCTGACAATATTTTGGGAAAATGTAATGATAAGAAAATAACATCTCCCCATTATACTATAAATATAAGACCCTGGTTAAAATAACACAGTTCATTTCTGATGTCTAATCTTTTGTGCGCTCTTGCTTCATATATTATAACTTTGCTTTAGGTTGACCAACCAGGGGTTAGAGTTCTCTATACATAAATAATTTTCAATTAGATTTAAGGTTTTAAGAATAATTCTTTAAAAGATCCTCTGTGCTCCTCTACTGGCTGATGGTTTTTGAATTCTTGTTTTACTCCAGGCATTAAAAGTAAGTGGCTGCCGCATCATATCACTACAACCTACAAAGGAGCTACTTTCATTATCCCCATTTTACAGATGAGAAACCTGGTGCTCAGAGAGATTAAGTTAATTGCCAAAGTCACCCAGCCAGTAAGTAGGAAAATTAATCACACCCAGAGGCTCCATTCTCCACTGCTGCGCTTTGGTGCTGCATCACAGATTGGGGCTGTTTTTGTCTGCAGCTTGACTAGTAAATTGGGAGTCAGCAGTGCTCTTCATGGTTGGTCTCTGTTGTCACTAGGCACATGAAAAGGAATGCTAAGAAGTGGCCGGGAGATGGAATTCTACAGCAGTATCAGAAGAGAAATTGAGATAATCATTTGGCTTACTAAAGGGTAGTGAGCAGATCAGCAATGTTAGCATCTTCTTGGGGCTTTTTAGAGATGCAGATTCTCGGTTCTACCCTAGAGTCCCTCGTTCAGAATCCGTATGATGGTTGACATATGTGTGGCCATGGGCTCCCCCTTCTCAAAGAAAGTTGGTTAGGGCTGAGGAGAGTCTGAAGTATTTACACTCCTTCAACCAGAGAAACTCAGCTTTATTTTTTTTTCTCTTTTATTTTGAGCTTTTGCTAAATATACAACTCCAATATTTCATTTGAAAATTAAATTTTGCTGCTTAAAAAAATTAAAAACCATAGACCAGTACCTCTTTGTGAATTCTTACATGCAGAAAGTGAAGATCAATTCATGACTTGGCCAAAGCAGATTGTTGACAGGCCCTAAGTTGGAACCAGAAATCAGCTTTTCTGCTTTTCAATTAAAAATATTTGAGCTGAGTGTTGTATCGCAAGGGGGATGGTTTCAGAAACAAACATTCTACTCATGGATCTGTCTGAATTCAGCTGAGGAAGCCAGAGTACATGTAATTTTTCTATGACTTAGTTTCCATGTTTACAAAATCAAGAATGGTGCTATGTATAACCTTTCCATTTGGCCTCTGTATTTGTTTTTTCAAACAAGATTAAAAAGTAATGTAAAAATAATTCCACGTAAAAAGATTAAAAAGTAATGTAAAAATAATTCCACTTCTACAAGCATGGTAGAAGAGTTTAAAGTAGAAAATTAAAAGGCTCGTCTTCCCTGTTCTGACCAGTGGATCATGCTACATAAACAAGCATTAATGTTTTCTGGTTTTCACTTCCCCCAGTGATGATAAAGAATCTATTCCAATTATATTACCAGAAAATCTTACCCCTTCTTCCCATTTTTAAAGTTATATCTTAGTTTTATTTTTTCCAGTGTTTTCTTTTATAACACTGTACTACAGTATTTGTTCATTTATTTACTTCAAAATATCTTTTTTGATGAAATGCTTATTTTTATTTGTGTGCATTATAGCACTGAAAAGCATGTGTTGAAAAGCCCTGAGTACCACATGACTGTCATTGGCTTTGGCCATCTTGCATAACAACAGAAAAACCAGAAATCCCTGTTTCAGCAGGCTTATGGTCTAGAACTGAGGCACATAAACATGTGCTATTGTGACACAGATAATTTGAGGCCTAAAACATGGTAGGTGCTCAATTAATATTTCTTTTTTAGTTTATTTTTATTAATACATGTTTGCAATACAAAATGATTACATTCATTGTGGTGAGTCAATGCATGTACATCTTAATTTCTTTTGTCATCCCCATCTCCTCCCTCCCCACTCCCCGCATCTTTTGGCACTTACCCATCTTGCAAAAGATTGGTGTCTTTTGACATTTTTCTGTCTTTCTTGCTATTATCAACTTTATGACAACTATTGTTAACTCCATACTTCATGAGTTGATTTGGAAACAAAACAGCATTTATGGAAAATTATGATGTAAATAGTGTTCATACATGTGGCAAGCAGACTGTAAGGTGGCCCATATTTATGCCCTTTTCTTGAGTGTGGGTAGGACCTTTGATTTTAGGATCTATTGAGTCGATCCTGTGATTTATGTCCTTGTTTCTGGTCAGGTGTGTATTACGTTTATTGATTCGTATATGGTGAAACACCCTTCTATCACTGGGATGAAACTTGATCATAACGTATAATCTTTTTTGTTTTCTGTTTTTTGAGGCAGAGTCTTGCTATGTAGTTCAGGCTGGCCTTGAGCTCACTATGTAGCCCAAGCTGTCCTGGAATTTGAGGCCATCCTCCTTGCCTCAGCCTCCCAAGTGCTGGGGTTACAGGCATGTGCCACCACACCCAACCATAATGTATAATCTTTTTGATGATTTGTTACATTCTATTTACAGTAGTACCTTGGTTCTCAAACTTAATTTGTTCCATGCTTCTGGAAAAGATGACCACATTCACGTTCATGTGGGAAAGATGACCATAGTCATATTTGTCACCCAATACAGAGTTCACAAACAAAAACAAAATTTTGCCAGATGTTTCTGTTTGCAAACCAAATTTTTCACAAACAAAACCATTTGTGAACTGAGGTATCTTGTTAAGGATTTCTGTGTTAATGTTCATTAAAGAAATTGGCCTGTGATTGTTTTTTTAAGTTGGGTCTTTGTTTTGGAATCAGAATAATGGTAGGTTCCATGAGTAGGTTTTGAAGTACTCCTCTTTCAAATTTATTGAAGATAAAGGAGTATGGCATTAGATTATCCCTGAAGTTCTTGTAGAATTCAGCAGTGACTCCATCAGCTTTCCTTAATTGATAGTTTTTTTATTACTGCCTCAATTTCATTATCTGTTATTGGATTTCACTCAGCTTTTTTGTATCTTTTTGGTTCTGTTTTTGTAATTCATATATGTCAAGGAACCTCTCCTTTTCTTCAAGATAATCCAATTTGTTAGAGTACAATTTTTTCATAGTAGTACTAATGATCTTCTGGATTTCAGTGGTGTCCATTGTGATTTCACTTTTTCTTTAATAATTATGTTCATGTGGGTCTTTTCTTTCTTTTGGTAAATTTGACTTAGGGCTTTTCTATTTGGTTTATTCTTTCAAAGAACTTGCTCTTTGATTTATTGATTCTTAGTGTATTTTTAAGTTTCAGTTTTATTAATTTCCACCTATATCCTTATGATTTTCCTCCCTGTACTAAGTTTGGGTTTGGACTGTTCTTGCTCTGCATCATCAGATTATTTACTTGAACTCACTCTGTTTCTCTTATGAAAACATTCACAGCAATATATTTCTCTCTTGTGTATATCATGGTGTCTATATGTTCTCTTATGCTATATAAACATTACTGTTTGAGTCTAGGAATTGTTTCATTTCTTCCTTGGAGAGTGTGTGTGTGTGTGTGTGTGTGTGTGTGTGTGTGTGTGTGTGTGATCCATTGACTATTCAGGTGTGTGATATTAAGTTCCTAAGTGTTTGTAAAATTTCTGTGGTTTCTTTTGTGATTGATTTCTAATTTGAGTGAGCTATGATCTGACAGGGTACACAGGATGATTTTGATTCTTTTGTATTTATTTAAGTAGGCTTTATTGACTAGTATGTGGTCTATTTTGAAGAAAGATTTGTGTACTCCTGAGAAGAACTTGTGTTGTGGTAGCAGAGCACTGTAGGTATCTATTTTTTTATTCAAAGTTCTGGTTCAGTTCTGATATTTCTTTGTTAACTTTTCTGTGTGTGAAAGTGGGATATTGAGGTCACCTACTATGACTGTGTTGGTTTTTTTTTTAATCATTTATGTTCAGCATTTTATGTTTTATGCAGTTATGTGCTTTGATATTTGGTGCATACATATTTAAAATTATTGTCTCCTCCTTTTGAATTGTTCCCTTAACTGATATGTAGTGATTGTTCTAATCTCTTCTGATTAGTTTTAGCTTGATGTCTAATTTTTCTGAGAATAAAATTATTTCTCCTGCTTGTTTTTAGGGTCTGGATACATGGAATATTGTATCAAATATTCCATCATTTGATTTGTAGTCTAAGAATTTTTTTCTGTTTAGGTGAGTCTCTTGACTTCATCAGACCCTTTTTTTTAAATTGGTTAGTCAACCTATGTCTTTTAATTGGAGAGGTGAGCTGATTTATATTAAGAGTTATTACTGAAAGTTATTGACTTATGCCTATCGTTGTGATTTTTTTCCGATTTTCTCCTTTATTTCCCCCTTTTGTTTAGCAATTCACCTTGCTTGATGTAATTATTTTATCTGATTTTTGGCTCTCTTGGCTTTGAGCATTTTTTCAAGTCCTGGTTTGTTGTTAATGTACCCCTTAAATTATTACTTCATAGAATATTCCTATTTTTGGATCAATTTTGAAAGATAATTTTTTGCAGGATATATTAATCTGAGTTGGAATTTGTTTTCTTTTAGGGCATGAAAAACTTCACTCCAAACTCACCTGACCCTTCAAGTTTGTGTTGAAAAGTCTGCCATAATCTTAATGGGTTTACCTTTATAGATAATCTTTTGCTTTTCTTGAAAGCTTATAAGATTCTGTCTTTTTGTTGGATGTCTGGGATTTTGACTATGATGTATTGTGGGGAGCTTCTTTTTTTTTCATAGTTACTTAGTGTTTTGTAATCCTCACTTACCTATATATTCTTTCCCAATACTTAGAAAGTTTTCTGCTGTGATTTCTGAAAACAGATTTTTTTTATTACTTGTGTACTGTCTTCTAATTTCTCTCTTAACTCTAATTAGCCTTAAATTAGTCTTCTTAGTGTTATCTCATAGCTGTTAGATGAGTTTTTCTTGCTTTCTCTTCACCTTTAAGGCTTTTTAAAGTAAATCATTATGTATTTCCATTTTTCCTCAGTGACTGAAACCTTATCTTCACTTTGGTCATTTGTGCTTTTTATGACTTCCATAGAGTTCTTTAGCACTGAAATTTCTGTTTGGCACATTTTCAGAGTCTATTTCTTTGGTAAATGTGTCCTTTCATAATGTTGGTCTGTTTTGATAATTTCCCTAGTTTTTAGGTTATGTGCTCTTTGAACCTGCTGAATTTCTTTGCTTCCTTTTAAATCATTTTATATAATTTGGTTATCTGTGTTTCCTTTCCTTTGCATCAATGCCCCTTGAATTTGCTTTGGGAGAGTTGGGAGTCTTTGGGAGCTTTTTGTTGCCTTTATTTTCATGTCTCTTTTTTTCAGTGTGTGCTGAAAGTTGAGGTCAGTAGAGTGAAGAGAGTTTATTGTTGATACTTTCTACTTTCCAATGGTATGTTCTTAGCTTTGTCAAGAAGTATTGCTTACCATTTGAATCTATTAAATTTAATTAGGCTGGATCCTGTCACCTTGCCATCTTTTCTTCTATATATGCACTTTTAAGATGGTAAATTTGTCATAACTTGTTATGTAGCAAAAGAAATGGAATACAATATAGATCTAAAAAGAATTAATTTGTCCATAGAGGAGGACATTAATTTTATGTCACTAAATTTGTGCCAAAGTCAGAACTTTCAAATATTCTGGATTATACATGCTGAGCCATATTCCCAGCCCAGAACTTCTAAATACTAAGATCTGTTTCCTTCTTAATTACTTTATTTAAATTTTTTGAGACCTCAGATATTGTGGGTTGACTTGTTTGTACAGCTCAGTTCTGCAAAGATTATTGTGTTATGTGTGTACATAAGCTTCCTCTTTTTACTTTTCGCTTTTCCCTCCCCTTCACCTACTTCATGTCCAGGCAACCAATGATCTGATTTCTCTCATACTACATTAGCTTTTACTTACTAAAATTTTATATGTAAATAAAATTTTACATATTACGTACTATTTAATCATTTCATTCATCGTATTTATTGATTCATCCATGTTTTTGCATGTATCAATAATTTATTTATTTATTACTAATTAGTACCTATTATGGGGCTTGTTTATCTCATCACCTTGTTTATCTTGTTATCAAGTTATCACAACTTGTTTATCTCACCACCTTTGATGAACATTAGGGTTGTTTTCAGGTTTTAGTTATTACCAGTATAGTTGTTAAGAACAGTAGTATACAACTCTTTACAAGGACTTATGCTTTTATTTTTATTGGGTAAATACCTAAGAATAAAACAAATAGGTCATATGATTGGTGCATTTTTAACATTATAAGAAGCTGCCAGATTATTTCTTCAAAAAGATTGTACAATTTTACATTTCCATAAGCAATTATTTCATATTTTGTGACCATGTGGCATTATCAGTTTTTAAATTTCTCTAGTTAGCCATTGTGTAGCTATATGGTAGAATCTCACTATGATTTGAATCTTCATTTCTCTAATAACTAATGATATTCACCATCTTTTTATATACAGATAGTTCATTTGTCACCCATATGTATTCTTGATCAAATGTCTGCTCATACATTTTACACACTTCATTTATATTTTTTGCTTTGTTTTTTATTGTCGAGTAGTTTTGTGAGCTTTAAATAATATATTCTGACATAATTGCATCATTATGTATTCAATTTTATCAAGTTTTCTCCAAATCTCTGTCTTGTCTTTCATCCGTTTAAAATCATCTTTCAAAGATCAGAGGTTATTAATTTTTATGCAGTCCAGTTTATCAGATTTTTTGTTTGACCATGATTTTCATGTGTCTAAGGAATCTTTGCCTAATTCAGCATCCTGATCATTTTCTTTTTGCTTTATTTTGAAAGTTTGCAGTTGGGCCTGTGAGCCATTTGAAGTAAATTTTTATTTGCATTAGGAGATGTGGATAGACATTTACCATTTCTCATGGGGGTATCCAGTAGTTCCAGTACCATTTGTTGAAAGATTTTCATTTTATTCATTGAATTAGCTTGCATTTTAAAAAAGTTAATTGACTAAATATATGTGGATATTTTGGGACAGAATATTCAGTACTATTTATCTTCTCTATTCTTGCATGATAGAACAAGAGAGTTTGGTTTCTACAGTTTGGATTAATGTAGTTTTGTATTAAGTCTGGAACTCTGGTAGTGAATGTCTTCCAAATTTGTTTCCTTTACAAAGTTATTTTGGTTATTCTGGGCCCTTTGCATTTTGGATAAATTGTAGAATCAGTGTGCCAAATTCTAGCATAAAGTGTGCCAGGATTTTGATGGAATTACATATAATATATAGGTCAGTTTGTGGGAAGTGGCATTGTAACAAGATGGAGAGCTCTGATCCACAGTTACCGTGTATCCTTCATTTATGTAGATCTTCATTGCTAGGCTCAGAAGTATGACTGAATTATGTGTATTGACATTGTATCCTGTAAATTGCTAAACTTTCTTCTTTATTCTAGGCTCTTTCCTGTAGATTCCATAAGATTTTCTTTATAGACTCTAATGGATCGAAAGAAAGAAAGTTTTACTTCTTTTTCCATGTGGTTAGAAATTTTCTGTTTCTCTCCTAATTGCAGTCACCAGAACCTACAGTACCATGCTGAATAAAAATGGTGAGAGAATAGATGTCCTCACATTGTTTCTAATCTCAAGTTGCACGTAATGGGTGTGCTTTATTCTAGTTCAGTTCGTATCTATATGCAATATCCAAGATGACCAAAGTAAGACATTTCTAAACAAAATTACCTGTTTTCTTGCTTTAGCAGGGTTAATAAAATTTTAGGGTTAGCAGAAATGAAATTATTACACATGCTGTGTTGCTGGATCCAGATGTAAGTTTTTGTTTTTGTTTTTTTTTTTTTTTAAATTGGGAACTGAAATACATTTTTCCCATGAATCACAGTAAACCTTTCTATCTAAAGTCTTGGTTTTTATTCACTATTTTTTCTCTCCAAAGCCTATATGCATATAACCTATATATAGGATGTATTCAGAGATTAAAATTTTAAACATTATCCTCTGCTTGTTACAATCCCAGCATTGGAAAGTTCTTGTGATTATCGCTCTAGGTAAGGCAGAGATTCTGTAATGTGCACAAACCCCAAGGCACACTAAAGAGATGGAATTTATCTTATTTTCTGTGAGGAGCTCTGGCTTTATCCTGCTCTCACTCTAGGTTCTTCTACCTCTAATGATAGGTCTTCGAGCATCAGGGAAGGAGCACCTATCCTAGACTGGAGTGGCCAGAAGTGAAGACATCAGTAGTGATGACAGGAAGTGAAAGTGTAGGTGACCAAAAGAGAGTCTGTTTGTCTATCTGGTCTTGGCATCCAGCCTGACAGTAGCTTTAGTGTAGGTTTGGACAGAAAATCTGTTAGAAGTCTGTGTCTTCAGCATAATGTGTATGTGTCTTTGTGTAGGGGATTGAACCCAGGACCTCGTAAACACCAAGCACATGATCTACCACTGAGCTCCATCCCTACAGGAAACTTTTATTTTCAAAAATTTACTATGTGTTCACCAAAAATTTTTAATATAAAAGCAAATATTTAAAGAGATAGAAACATTAACTACCCTGGTTTTATCATTATGCAATTTATATATGTATCAAAGTATTACATCGTACCCCATAAAGTTGTACTGTTAAAATAATAATGAAAATAGTGCATCCAAAGTATCTGCAAACTGGGATTTACAATACATGTTCTTTCATAGGAAATCATTTCCTTTTTTAACAAAATATTTTGCCTGCTTAAAAACAATTGCTCTAACAATGTATCTGAGCAGTGATTACCAGTGAACACCAAAACCATTAAGGGAACGTTAATGAAGAAAGCCTGTTGTGGTGAACTCAGGAAGTATTTCTATGGATTCACAGTTAATTGAGTACTGGGAGCAAAGAGCTGCATCAGATCACGTCCATGCCATTAAGCATGGTATATGCTTCAGTGTGTGGGTGGTGACATGAGGTGGTTCAACATGTAATCAAATGTATTTAGTAAATTAATTATAATTAATATAGGTGTTATGTATACAAGTGTGTGATGTAAGAGTGAAGGGCGACTAACTGTTCTAAAGTGGAAAGATAACTCAGGGAGCTTGTGTGATGCCCTAGTTGAATGGTGAGAAACATGCAGGGAAGCTGCAAGCGGTAAGGCATAGTCCTGATTGCACGTGCTCATGACATTCTATGCTTTGCTTCAGTAGCACTAAAAATAAATTGTAATTTATTAATTGTTAGTAAGATATTTGCTTAATAATGCTCTTCCTCTCATGGGGCTTATTCCTATTATTAGATACCAAGATTCCAGAAATTTTTCTCCATTATAGACTTCCCCAGTTTTTTTTTTTTTTTTTTGGTGCTGGGGATCGAATTCACACCCTTGTGCTTGCTAGGCAAGTGCTCTACCACTTGAGTAAATCCCCAACTCCCTCACCATTACTTCTATAATAATTACCTTGGAGACTGGGACTTTTTATTCTCTGGCTAAACATAGGTTTCACTATTTAAATTTCTTGTATGAATAAACATTTTTTTTTTCTGCCCAAGTAGAGATGATTTACTATTTTTATCTTGAGAGATATTTGGTGGCCTGTGTTGTGGAGGTTAAATCTGAAAAGAGGTTTTCTAGCTCAATACATTTGATCATTTATTGGTACATATATAAATAAATAAATGGAATTTGCTACATTTTGCTCAATTAAATCATGGACTTTGCTTCATAAAATGATTAATTATTGAAATCAACAATATTGAGGGGTCATTGTGGGAAGTGTCTAGGGGTGTGAAGAATGGTTTTATATGATGGTATCTAGGCAGATCCTATGCTAGTGTATTAAATAGTAAACCTAATGTGAATGTTACCTACAGGAAGTGAATCTACAAGGTCATTTAAACACTCACTTAAATTGGCTGTGCTTTAAGTAATGACTAGCCGACTAGCCTGGGTTCTGTTCTGAATTGGTATTTGGGGACATAAAAATTCCTCAAACAAATAGCCACTGAAATGTTCTGTAGTAGATGAGAAAGATTTATCCGTACAGATTGGGATTCAAGCCAGTATTTTTCTTAATTGCAAACATAAAATATGTCTAGCTATTCAACAATCAAATGGGTGCAATGAATTTGTGAGCTGCAAGAGTAAATAAAGTAAGTGTGGTTCTGCATACCCATGTCCCCAATGTACAGGTCAAACTGAGCCACTCATAGAGCAAACAGGGGAAAACAGTAAAGTGCCAACGAAGTATGAAGTAGTAGGGAAGCATGGGTGAATTACAGACATACAAGTAAGGAATACCCTGTAGTGCCATTTCAGAAGCTTGCATAATATTTCAAGAAAAAAAATTGTTTCAGTAGTGATTAATATATAAAAAGTACAAAGTACCTCTCACTTTTTTCATGAGAAGGCTTCTGTCAGAAATCACATAAAATTCCAATTGCAGAGACAGGAGGTAAAACAGAAGGGCTCTCTCAGGCTGCAGTGCAGTTCTTGCTCTGTTTGTGGTGATAACTGACAGAATAATGTCTGCCTTGTGCTAACTTCCTTATATTTCTGAACGGGGCTAACTTGTGCTTCCTTCTTACTAAATAACTGCACAGTCATTTATTCATCCAGTAAACATCTATTGCACACCTTCTATATGCCACTTGCTGTGCAGTGAGTTGAAGATAAAGATATAATGTAGACACAGATTCTGTTCTCCAGGAGTTCATGGTCCAGGAAGCTGGTTTATAGTGGTCTTTAGAAAGGCAACTGCTTGATGTTGCCTATTTCAGTTAAAAATAGAAAATATGCTATTTCTTTTCTCACTTTTTTCTCTCCTATCTCCCTATGATGCCAAACTTCCAATCAGCAATAGTTATATGTTTCCAAGCTTCTATCACAAACTATGTCTATTTTTACTCTGGCCAAGGCAACCACCTTACTCAGTTCCTCTCTTTTACTTCCTTTTACCTCCTAATTATTAGCTCTTAAAAATAAAATTGTTTTCGTCACTGAAGCAAATAGACTGGTGATTTCAAAGTTACCTTTTCTCTTCTTGTCCTTCAAACGCATTTTAATATAAGAAATATTTTACAAAGCATGACTTTGTAAATACTTTATTCACTAAACATACAGATCTAGGTACCTGATCTTCTGAATAGATGTGTGAGTTTGTACACTTTATTTGATTAAAGCAAAGGAGTTCTATTCCCTGAAACTAATCACACTTAGAACATTTTTGAAACTTTTATTATGTCTACCTTCATGTAAAGAAAGGCTGAATTGGCAGAAAGGAATTTCATGGTCTTGGGGGTTTGGTTTTTTTCTCAAAGGCCACTGTGTCAAAACTGAAAAGAAGAGTATGTTCATAATGCACCAAACTTTCCACAAAGGAGAACAAGATGGATGTGTAGCTATTTCCCTGAAGCAGTAGGCATCTGTTTACTCAGTCTTAGATACATAATTTGCGACTGGCAAGACATCACCACCCCTGTGCTGAGATTTCAATGGCTAGCCTCTGAATTGTATGTTTCCTTTTGTGTTGGAACCTGCTTACTGAAAAAGCATTCTTTAGTTTTCTGATACCTCTTAGGGAAAACAATTTCTGAAAACCCAACTGAGAATTTATTTAAAATATAGAGGAGCACAATATTGTCTTTCTTTTGAGACTCTTCACAGTCATGAATTCTTCATTTACTCTGCTCAGTTGTAATGATCTTTGGCAAGCTCCTGTTGTTTGGACACCCAGACCTAAAGCACAGCCAGAGTGTGAACAAACATCCCTTTTAGAACCTAGTTAGTTTCTCTGCATCCACAGCACATCCTATTAATGAAAATATAAGTCATTTCCAGTTTACCAGTGTACAATTATGTTTAATGGCTAAATATATCCAAAAGCTTCAACTGAACCAGTTGAAAAAAAATTTAAATTTTTCTTATAAATTAGGAATTTATAATCTGGTATTCTTTTAGTTTTCCCTGCTAACACATTAATTTTCTTCTTTTGATGGTGTGACCTTTCCTCTATCCAGTAATCTAGAGGCGATAGAAAGTGTTTCAACAACTAATACCCCTTTTTATATTTTATTCTCCAAAAATTGAGTGCAGTGTATGTTCATTTTAGATACAATTAATATTTCAAAAATTTAAAAAAATTCTATTTTTACATATACTCATATTCTGCAATGTTACGCATAGCCAACTCCCTTTTAAAACTTGTTTTAAGGAGAAAAATACTTAAAATACTTAAATATTTGAAATATTTTCAAATATTTAAAAATATCATGAAAGGTTTTCTAAAGCATGCAAATATTTTGATCTCAAACAATACATAGTAAAATTATAGTTTAAGAAAGATGCTTGGTAAAGAAAATAGGATGAAAAAGACCTTCAAGTATATTTACACGAAAATTTTAGTAGAGCGTGTACCTGAGAATTATAAAAAAACAGAATATTAGACCAACAGTAACATTTTGATTTTATTGCAAGTACAAATTGAGACTATTCACCTATTAAAATAGATCTTTAAGTAGTAGAATATGCATTTTGTGATACATTCAGAGAAATATAACATAAAATTTTTTTCAACCTATGAAGTCCCTCTCCTGAAGGAGTAGCTCAAAATGTTCTTAGCTAAGGCTCTCTAGAAAACAGAGCCTGAGGCAAACTTTTCCTTGGTAATGCCTTTTTGGGAAGTGAAATTCCAAGGTGTCAATAGTGAAGGAAAGAAAAAAGAGACGGAGAAGGAGGAACACCAAATATGAGGTGGCTCGTTACCAGACTGGTATGACTTCATGAAAAATATATCCAGTTGCTTGATGCTGTAGATGAAATAAATTGTAGGCACTCACCACATTTTGGAACAATCTATCTGGGGACAAGGGGAAGGGAATCTGTTAGCTTTCTCGTCATATCTTACACTTGTTCACTTTGTCATCTAACCCATTTAAACAACCCCTATGGAAATGCATATCCTAATATCTATGCCACGGCACTTGTATCAGTCAGCTTTCTCACCCACAGTTTAAAGGAGCCTAGATTTACTTTGGCTCATGGTTTCAGTTCATGTTTGACTGACTCCAAGACAGAAACATCATGGTAGGAGAGAATGGTGAGGCAAAACTGCTCACTTCATTGAGGCTGTAAAGCAGAACACAGAGAAACATCCCCAGAGAGTGCCATCTTCCAAAGACATGCACCCAGTGACCTATGTCCTTCAAATGAGCCCCAACTCCACTGGTGAGTATAGCACCCCCAAGATCTGATCACTTCCCCAGGAATCTCTTAATTCACTCAAATTGGTGATGAAGTTTAACTGCTGCAACATTTGATCATAGTATGTAAGAATCAAAGAAGCTAGAGTCTTGATTTGGAGTCTGGAGTTGTGGCAGCTCCTGCCTCAGTGATCATAATAGAAACCAACACAGTCTAGACCTTTAGACATAACCTTGGGAGTGGCAGAGACAGCTAGTGGTACTGGTAAGGTAATAACAAGGGTCTCTAAGCAATGAATAGAAGTCAGTTAAGGCTGTGCAAATCTGAAAAGACACATAAATTGGGTCTACTACCATCCTCCCCTTGCACCATTTGCTTACACCCTCTTGTGATATTGTAATGCGAGACCTCCATTTTGTGTGTATGTGTGTGTGTGTGTGTGTGTGTGTGTATGAGAGAGAGAGAGAGAGAGAGAGAGAGAGAGAGAGAGAGAGAGAGAACAAGGTACTTTCATTTTTATCCTCACAAGGGGAAGTACAAATCCAGCCAATTGCAGACCCTTCTTTAAAGATGGTAGCCAGCTACAATTTCTGAAAAATGACAATTTCGAACAAACTAAAATAATCTCCTCTGCTGTTGCTAAACCTGCTGTTGTAATTGACAATTTCTGACAAACTAAAATAATCTCCTCTGCTGTTGATAATTCTGCTGTTGTAATTGATATTCAATATCTTTCTCAAAGGTCTATTTTTGCCATGAGGGCCCTCATCAGGAAGGTCTCAGATTAGTTAAATTTCATGAGCCTTGTTGGAATTCGGTTTGCTCTGGCAACAGTTGTCTCTGGACATAAAGTAAAAAGTGAGTCACAGTGAATTCCTTAGGCTTCAGACACACCGTCCTATGTCCCATTGTATTGTGAACTGAGTTTGATGTTGTAAGTAGGGTTTTAAAAACTCTCTCCAATGCTGTAACTCCTTATTTGTGTCTGTTTGTCCATGGACATGAGATCACATCACAAGATGGTTTGATGCAACCTGTGTTATGGTTTAGGTCTAGATAACCCCCAAGAGTCTCATGTGTTCAGAAGTGGGGCTTTGGGAAGGTGATTGGATTATGGGGATGCTAAAGCAGACTTGCAGTTAGGAGCGAGGTTTAGTTACAGGTGGGTCACTGGGGGTGTGACCTGGAAGATCATATTTCCATCCCCAGGTCCTGTCTTCTCTCTGTGTTTTCTGGCTGCCATAAGGTAAGCAAGCTTCCACCACCAGGCCCTTTAGCCATGCCATCTCTGCACTGGAGTTAGCCGACTATGTACTGAAAATGTGAGCCAAAATCGGCCTTTTCTCCTTTAAATTGTGGGTACTGGCTGTTTTGTCTTAGTGACAAGAAAGTGGCTAAGACAGATTTTGATATCATACTGTGAGTGAGCTCATTTCTGTGACTCTTACCTGCTGCTGTGGTTTAGAGGCCTTTGGAGATGGCTTGCAGGAGGAGTTTGAAAAGATTTGGAGAAGCTGTCTAGAAAAGCCCTAGAAGGATGTAAGCCAAGCTTGATGGATATTGATGATGGAGCTCAAAAGATCACAATGTCAGTAGCACTGTGCATAGTAAAGGCCAGGCTCAGGAAGTTTCATTTGGGAACAAGGACTCTGTTGTAAGTTGGACCAGAGGCTGTGTGTTTTTTACTCTGTCAGAAAACTGTTTACATTTTGCTCATGTGCTAAGACTTTATAGGAGACTGCATTTAAAGACTGTGAACTGACAGAGCAAATTCCAAGACAGCCCAATGTTCAGGCTGTGGCATGGACACTGCTGGTTTCTTTTAGCATGGTTTATATTGAAAATCATGAGCAAAAATTCCATTTGAAAAGTTTTTAGTTTTACCAGAAGGCAAGTACCTGGAAAATTGAGGCCTTAGAGAGAGTAGTTTCTTAAAAGATTAGCATTGAGGAAAAATCAAGTACTTTACATCAGGAAAATAGGTTAGATGCATTGAGGGCGTCTCAGGGATCAGCCATATTCCACCTTCACTTGCTAAAGGGTTTAAAAAGGTAAAATTAAATTTCTTCGAAAGACTGCTGTAGAAGAGAGCCCCAGGGTACCCTGACCAAGAAGGACTGCCTAGGGGATTGGTTCCCTTGGATTTGGTTCACAGTGCTCAGTCACCCAGACCCTTGGAGGCTTCGGTAGCCATTATCCATGAGAGTACAGCTCCTGCTCGGGCTGATGCCAGACCTCGGTGTCATTTGTGTGATGCTGGTTTTACTAGCCTGCAGAATGCAAGAGTTGTGGTGTAAGGGTTTCAGAAGAAAGCCAAGTTTCAGAAGAAAGCCAGAGACCAAGCAGTGTGCCCCTGAGAGACCACTGGTTGACGCTTTAAAAGTGAGGCCAAAAATACCTTACCACAAGAACTTGGAATATAGCCAGGAATATAGAACATCTGAGGAAAGCTGTAGGCAGTGAGTGATGCCTTCCAAGAGAGAGGCCACAAAGGGCTGCAACCATCAATGCTTGCTTCGCAAGCCTTTCAGATTTCACTTCTTATCACCTCCTACCTCAGGTGCTGGACACAGAGCTACAGGATTTAATATTTGTCCTGCTGGATTTTTGTCTTGCTTTGTTCTCATTCATTTCTATCCCCCTATTTCTCCCTTTTGGAATGGGAATGTTTGCACTCTGATGTGGTATTTTGGAAATATTTAAAATTCTTTTTGATTTTCACAGGGGCTGACAGGTAAGAGTTTGTTTTGCGTCTCAGAAGAGACTTTGGAGTGGAACTTTTCAGGAGTGCTGTAACTGTTATGACTTTGGCAACTCTTAGAGATGGTGTAAATGCATTTTACATAAAGAGATGGATATGAGTCTTTTGAGGACCAGAGTTGGAATATTATGGTTTAGGTCTAGATGTCCACCACAAGCCTCATGTGTTCAGAGGTGGGGTTTCTGGAAGGTGATTTTATTATGGAGAGGTATAGTTGACTTGCTGTTAGGAGGTGGGGCTTAGTTAGAAATGAGTAACTGGAGGCACAACCTGGATGGGCATATCTCCCTCACATGCTACTCCATTCTTTCTTGGCTTTCCAGCTGCCATGATGTGAGCAGGTTTATTCCACCCAGGCCCTCACATCATGCCCCCAGTCTGGAGTGCAGACTGGAGTTCATAAGGAGAATCATGGAAACGTATTAAGAATGGACAGGTAAAATGTTTTTAAACAGATCTTCTAGAATTAATATTAAACATTATGCTACATGAACCTTATAAATAAAGATATATAGAAAGAATATTTAAAAGAAACAATCCAGGCTTAGCACTGTCTTTTCAATAGCATTCATTCTCCTTCTCCTTAACTGTGTGAACGTATATATTCTGAAACCACTTTCTCAGGAGCTTCAGTGGGGGTTGTCTGGAGTGGCTTCTGTCCCATTGGCAGCTGAGTACTTGGCCTGAAATCCCTGCAGCCTTTCAGTGCTGCCTCAAGGAAGGAAGCTGTCACTTCAAGCCTCAGATTCTGTTCTTTGAAACAGCCACTGAGGGGACAACACAGGTTTGCTTCACTGCTCGTTACATAGTTACACAGACTAGAGTCTTCAAATTACTTTTTGGCTTCTCATTATCATTTAATATTTTCTCCTTCCAAATTAAGTCAGGCTAGAAAGATGCACAAAAATTTTGCCAGGACCCTCCCATCTCATTCTTTTGTTAGGACTTCTTGGATTAATCTTCTGAATAGGCCCATTAGAGTAATAATAAAATAACTGCCCTAAAGTTGTTAGAGTGTTTTTTTTTTTTTGTAATTAGGCTTCTAAATTTCCTGGGTTTTTTTAGTGCAATAGATCCTTTACTGTTGAATCACATTGCTTCTGCTAAATTCTAAAATTTTAGAAAGTATTTTTATACATGCTATCACAACTCTCCGCAATCCTTTACCTGCTTTTTAATTACGCACTAAAATTTTTAAAATTTAAGAAAACAGACTTTTATGGAGTTCTCTCTTGTTCTCTGTTCTTCTTAATTTATGGGTACGAATTCCTCTGAGGCTATCCATCTATTTATCTGAAATTTCTCTCTAACAGGGCATTTAGTCTTTATGGTGTACCATGGTGTGCAGACTGGACTTCCCTCAAGGAAGGACTTGTAATTCTAATTGTGAGTGTTACAATTAACCTTTCGGGTGTCAGCTCTTGGAAGGTTCAACTTTTAAAATTTAGGGATATTTTCTCTTGAATGTACCGAGTACAATACTATTCCTTAAAGCCCCGTGACTTCATCTTGTTTGAGATTTTATAATTTTGTTTGAAATTCATTTCCAGCATTCCAGTGTTGGCACATTGCCTACTACTAGCTGCTACTCATTAAGCACTTATTATGTGCTAGACGCTGTTCAAAGTGTTTCTCATGTGTCAATCAATTTAATCTCCTTAACCACAGTACTGGGTGGTATTATCAGTACCTCTAGTTTTGTGGATGAGGGAAGTAGGGCTTAGATATATTAAGAAACTTGCTCTAGGTCACAGGGTCATATAGTGAGGCTGGAAATCAAACTCAGCAAGTCTGACTCTAAGCACACATTCTTAACAATTTCATAGTCTGCCTCCTCATACTAGAAATGGAATTATATTCTGCAGAAGGTTTTTTTTAAGATGATGAGGGTTGTATTCTATTTCAGTTTATCTATGATTTTGATTTACTTCATTAAAATGAAAAATAAGCTCTAATTAAATCAGACACAGATGCAGAGCTATTTAATTATTGGGTTACTCAGAAAATCTGCTATATTTAGAAGAGATAAGTTTTAGGGGAAAATGTTTAAAATTTAACTTTTATCTGTAAATAAATGCATTGTTGTCATTTGTGTTTTAAAGAACTAGAAGTGCAAATTTTATTAATCTATGACTGGCTTCATAAAAAATCTACGTAGGTGGAATTGGTCCTGTTAAATCAAACAAAAGACTATAAACAGTTTTAAGTACATTAAATTTTAAAACACTAGGTTAAAATCCTGATATAGCCTTTTTATTTTAAAAATATTTTATTGTATTTTTATTTTTAAAAAGTTTTAATACCTTGTTTTCATGGTTAAGTGGATGACCAAACTTTGAAGATTTACTTTCATCTGAAATTCTTCTTATTTCAATATTTTTAAAGGAATGTTTGCAGGAGGAGAAGACATTCGGATGGCTTTGTCCCTAGGTGTCCCTTTTAAATATAGTTTCAAATAGCAGATGGTTAGATTCAGATAACAGAGGGCTTAGTTCATTCTTTTGTCATTACTCATAGCTTGAAATGTAAAAAGGTTGAATTTAAGAGAGGAAGAAAGATACTCAGTTTATGGTAAGTTTTATTTCACATTTCCTCCTCCATGTGCGTAGGAGTAGCCGTCTTTACATTGTGCAATGCGTTTTGCGTCCGTTCCAAGCATATGTAATGTTTTGGATCTGATTGTTGGTCTGCCCTGAAACTTGTATACTTCCCATGTTGCTTTACCTTCAGAAGAACTTGATAAACTTTAAGTTTTAAAATTGAAAGTGAAGAAAGGGAGTAAAATATTTAAAATTTACTCTGTTTCTCGATTATCGTTTTTTTAAAACCACTGTGTAAAGAAATTTTCTTAGTGGTAATAGTGAAGAGGAAAAGTGGATGTGTCTTCCTTTCAATATTATCGTGGTTTACAACATGCAGTAGGATCTGCTTTTATGGAACACTTTTCAGAGTGGGTAGAAAAGATAAAATAAATATCACCATTTAATGACATCTGTAAAATCTCACTTTTCTGAATCCTTTCTCATATTAAGAAACAGAGATGACACATTCGTTCTTGACTCAGTGCTTCTCACATACAGAAACAAAAGAAAGCAAAACAAACATAAAATGAAGAATAAAATTCATGATATTGCCAGTATATTTTTTTGTTACAGTTTTTGAATTTGTTATAGCATTGCCCTTTGAATTATTATATAATTATTGGGCTGCTTTATACCCCCTTTATCTTTTTTTTTAAATTTTTTTATTATTATTTTTTACCCCCTTTATCTTTTAACACATATTAAAAACCTGTTATAATGAGGAGCTATATGGCTTTTCTTCCCTGATTTTAGATGCAATATTTTCTTTTTTAATGATGATAAATTTGAGACGTAATTCTGATTATAACTGATGCAGTCACTTAAAACTGCTTAAGTCATTCTCATCAATTTTAAACATTGTTTGTGGAAGCTTTTCCCATCTCTCCTCTTTTCTAGAATTCTATTAAACTTACATGAAAAAGACATCAAAAAAAGAATAAAGTTACAATTGATCTGTAAAAAAATAAAGAGCAACACCAATAGTTCAGGAATTTTGAGGGCTTCAAGGAGGATATAAAGCAAACAGATTTGCATTGATGGATAATCAATAGAGAAACCATCAATGAAAACAAAAGTATCAATTGTTTATCTCATGCGAGTCCCAGGAAATGCCAATGTAAGATTAATAAATACAAAATGAGAAATTGAACCACAGATGATTAGAGTAATTAAGAATTTCCTTCTGTGCAGTTATCTTTCCTATTTATTGTTTCCTTTCTTCCTTTCTTTATTCCATTTAATAAGAATCTCTTGATGACCTACTTGTGCTAGGCACTTAGATTTAGTTTTGGAATGTTAAATTTGAAGTATTTTCAGAATGTCTAGTAGGGTTCTCTAGATATCTCTTCAAATAGTGTTCTTCTTCCAGGTTTTCACATCTCATTATTTGGCTTCATCATTTCCCCAGATCCAGGAGTCATCCTTATTGTTTTTTTCATGGTCTGTATCCAATCTAACATCACTTCATTCTTCAAAATATACGTAAATGTAAGTCTGACCATATCTCCTTTCTCAGTGACTGAACTGTGGAATGGCCTTCTAACTTGTATTTCTGTTTTAACGTCTATTTTGAAGATAAGAGTCAGAAAAAGCTTTTTAAGACATACATCAGATCCTTTTACTCAGCAACTCAACTGGTGATCCATAACACCTAGCAGAATTTACCAAGTCACACAGGAAAAATGGAATAGGATGAAATAAATAAAGATGAAGAAATTCAGAACCAAAGATAACTTAATAGAATTATGTGCACAGATGTTTTTCTTTTTAAAAGGATACATTTATAATTATTTCTCGTTGGGTCCTTTCACACTATTTACTATTACTATACATAGTGGGAAGTTAATACATAATGACTCATGATGGTGAGTCAAGAATTTGAGGCTTCAGTATGTTATTTAAAGTTATAAAGGAAGCCATTAGAAGAATTACACATAATAATAAAACTAAAGACGGTGATAAAATAGCTGGGATGGTAAAATATAGCATATGAATATCTCTCTGTCAAGAGATATTGAGAGTCACTATCTAAACTGATAAATTATGAAGAAAGTACGATTATATTATTTGCAGTTGTAGTGGCAGGGCATAAAGATAAAAATCATACATTTTTACCTAGTACTAGGGCTCAGAGGATAAAGGAGATGCTACTTATATTCTTCTGTGTGGTAATTCTCATTTCTGTCATTTATAAAAAAAATATTTTCTTAAGGTAAAAGCTGGTCTGAAGTTACTTAAGTGAAAAATGAATTTATTTATTGTACTATATTTGTGTATTAAATAGTTTTGTGGATTGAGACAAGCCAGATTGTGCCGTAGGAGAAGTTGCAGTTGCACTGCTCTCTTGACCCCATGGGCATCTTGGGCTAGAATGTGCTCTAGAACTGGCCCGACCTAAGGAAAGGGTGCTGGGTACATGCATCCTGACATGACCAGCCCCTGTGTATACACTGTCCCTGAGGAGGGCTTAAACTTGGGGGAAGCAACTCTGTTTACTTGAGTGCAGTTCCGGTAGTGGGATTCAGTTGTAAACATAGTTGATGAACATTTCTGGCAGCTGGTGGAATGAGTTCCTCAGTCCTGATGGGGCGCTTGGATGAGATACCATATAACCTCAGTGTGGGGCTTCCTGTGACTCCCTAGTTCTGTAATGTCTCTCTCCTTCTGGTAGCTGCCTGAGTTGTCATGGTGGATAGGATCCTGTCCAAAGTGCTCTCAGAGCCTAGTGTGGCGCTTGTGAAGGAACGATATGCAGGCTTGTGGTAGAAGCAACAGTCGTGCATGGTAAAAGCACACATTTTTTATGGCTAAAAATTCTAATGTTTATTCTAGATGTGAATAGTGATCATTTGATTCTCCTCCCCCCATCAATTTGACTGTAGATTTTATGCATATGCAAATTAAGTGTTCTTTCTGGTCAGACTATTCTTGTGCTATTGATAGTGTTAACAAGTTATTGTACCCAGATCGTAGTTTCAGTCAATAGATATATCTGCAGTGATAAATTTTATGAAACTATGAAATTAGTACAAGTATTAGTCACTTTTCCATTACTGGAACAAACTACTGGACACCTTCAGTTTATTTTAACTTACGGTTTTCAAAGGATTCAGTCCATGGTTAGTTCACTCCAAGACAGAAATATCATTATGGAAGAGTCTACAAGAGGAAAGCTATTCACCCCATGAAAGCAAGGAGTGCGTGAGAGGAGCTGGGGACAAGAATACACCCTACCATGTTGTGCCCCCAGTGACTCACCTCTAATGAGGGCCCGTCTCCTTAATAGCACATTCAGATATGAACTTATCGGTAGATTAATTCACTGATGAGTATAGTGCCCCCATGATCCAGACACCTCCCCAAACCCCATCTCTGAGCACAGGACTTTTGGGGGACATTTCAGATTTAAACTATAACAGTACCTGTGCTTAATTACAAGGAAAAAACTTTTCCACCAAAATTATCCCTTAGAAAAGATACAATTCATTTATATATGACAGCTTTTCAAATCTCTTATATTACAGGGTGTTCTTTCAATTATCCTGTTTGAACTAAGAAATAATATTTGGAGATGACAGCTTGAAAAAATTTCAGTCAATGTCATTCGTGCTTTCTTGTCAATATTGTCTGATGTACTCAATGAAAAGATTTCATAGGTGTGGTTATTTATTCCTGTGCTTATGCTTTCACAAATAGAGGTGTTTATAAGTGTTTATAAATTTAAAAATACCCATTTAAAAAGCAATGAAATAAGTATGTTATGGAAAGTAAAAATAGATACTGTAGTAGTTTTTTAACTTCAGCATGCACTGGAAGCAGACAGAGGGCTTTTTAAAATACAAATTACTTTGCCCTACCCTAAAAATTTCTGATTCACAGTCCATATGTGGGACCTGGCATTTTGAATTTTTGACAAGTTTTCAGGTGATGTTGGTGCTTTTGTCCCAGCCTTTGATGACTACTGGTCTAGTGGATAAATGTAAATAATCATCTCAATAAAAGGTATTATTCTCATATTTTGTAAATCAGTTTTTATGTCTTACAATAAGTTTAAAGTAATGACTTCTCTGAGAATTAAGTGGAGATGAATGAAGACTTTAGAAAATTATTAGGAGACTCCAAAATTGGCTCTGGCAATCACAAAAATACTGATACTCAATGTATATTGAAAGCACTTCATCAAATTTTTTCATCAAAATGGAGAATGGGACCAAAGTTGAATTTTATATATTTTGTAATATAAAGGATGTAGCATTTTCAGATTATGTAAGTTAACATATTAAGCAAACATTGAGTATTTTATCGATATATTTAAGATTCGAACATTAAAGCTGGACACCTTCCAAAAGTATTGGACTCTTTCATGGGGTAAATAAATATTTGCTTTCAACTGGAGGAAAACTTTTATTAAGCATGTAAAGGAGTTAAATAAGTAAATATAGCCAATAGAGAAAGTTTCATAATATATATGTAATAATAAATTCATATATAGTCATATATTACATAATGATGTTTTAGTTGGATCACATATATAAAGGTGGTCCCATATGTTATAATTGATTTGAAAACTTTCTGTTGCCTAATATCGTAGCTGTCAGAATATCACAACACAACACATTGCACATGTGTGGTAGAACTGGTGTAATATACCTACTACACTGCCAGTTGTATAAAAATATAGAACCTACAATTATGTAGAGTAGGTAATAATTGATAATGAAAATAAATGACTATCCTACTGGTTTATATATTTGCTATACAATATTCCTCTTTATTGTTATTTTTGCATGGACTCTGTCTTCTTAGAAGCAAAAACTTTACTATAAAATAGTGTGCTATTTTATGCTACTAGCAGCCTCACAAACCTCAACTCTTTACCATGTCTCTTGACTGTGTAAAGAGAGCACATGGAGGGATTGATATAGACCAGGCATCCCAAAACCCCAAACCATGGGAAAATCCTAGGATGCACTGCAGGTGAGTGGCAGGTGAGCAAGTAAATCTTCATCTGTATTTATGGACTTTCCTCATCACTCTCATTACTGGAACTCCACCTTCTGCCAGATCATCAGTGACATTAGATTTCCACAGGAATGCAAATGCTATTATGAACTGTGCATGTGAGGGATCTAGTTCGTGTACACCTTGTGAGAATTTAATGCTTGATGATCTGAGATGAAGCTGAGGCAGTGATGTTAGTACTGGGAAGTAGCTGTAAATATAGATTAAAATTACCAGAGAGGCTTCACTGCACAGAGATCATAACAAATCAACTGCTTGCAGACTGATATCAAAACCCTATCAGAGAGCAGCAAGTGACAACTAAGCTGTATCTAGTGGCAGGCTTTATAGTGGCAATTGAGTTGATGTACTTCAATTGTGTAGCTGCATTTGGCGGCAGGCTTTAAGTCAAAATCTGACATATATTTTAGTTTATACATGGCATGTCCATTATTTTATTTACCTCTTTGATTTGTTTCTCTTTCCCACACTGCACACTCATCTCAGTCACAGCTGTGGTAAGCTCACAAGCTACTCTTAGGCAAAATGAGTACAAAACAACATCATTAGAGAGCTTCTTTGAAATGGAGGAAAGACCCAATGATGAGACAGCAGAAAAGACTCTGAAAAGGCCATCAAAAAGAAAGCTACATTTAAAATAAATTCTTATTAGACCTACTTAAAATATGGGTGTATTGCAACAGATGATCCACATTCTCCAAACCTGCTTTGTATAATATGTGGTGACCTAGTGTCTAATGAAGCCACAAAAACTTCCAGACTCCTTCACCAGTTGGTGACCATGCACCCTATATTGAATCAAGACTTTGGAGTTTTCTAAAAAAAAAGGTAAACATGAAGAATAGAAGCAATTATTGACAGCGTCCACTTTGTCTAGTGTGTCTGCACTGAACGCATCATTCTTAGTGGCTAAGTGCATTGGTAAAGCTAAGAAACCCTTTAATATTGGTGAAGAGTTGATCCTGCCTTCTGCTAAGGTGATAAGTATTCCTCTCTTGACTAGTACCATAACTAGAAGAATTGATGAAATAGTAGAAGATATTGAGGTGCAATTGTTAGAGATGATTAATGAGTCACTGTGGTATGCAATCCTGGTTGACGAGTCTTCCAATATTGACAATAAGGCATATGTGTGATATGTTGTTTTTGCATGATATGTTTTAAGGCAGATGTACGTAATCCTTTGTTTTGTGCACATTTGTTGCGAAAACCACAACTGTAGTACTATTCAAGTCTTTTAATGATTACATATCAGGAAAGCTTAATTGGTCATTTTGGGTTGATACATGCAAGGTTAGATTGCCTGCCAAGATAGAATGGCATTCTGGTTTCATTACTCGGGTCAGAGAGGTTGCTTCTTAATGTAAGTCTACACACTGCTTAATTCATAGAGAAATATTAGCTAGCAGAAAAATGTTACCTGAACTTAACAATGCTTTTTAGAATGTAGTTAAAACTGTAAAGGACATTAAAGTACCCACTCATAAAATCACATCCATTTATTCTCTTTGAGGAAATTGATGCAGAGCACACACATTTTATACACAGAAATGAGATGATTTTTAAAGGTAGATTATTAGCCAGATTTCTGAATTGCGAGATCCACTCTAGAGTGTTCTTTTGTTTTTTGTTTTTAGGGTTTTTTTTTTTGGTAAAAGAGTTGTCACTGGCAACACATTTCAGTGACACAGAATGAGTTGCAAACCTTGTTTACTCATATGACATATTTAATCAACCTGATCAATAAACTCAATCTGTCACTTCAAGGGAGAATGATAACTATGTTCAAGTTGGCATATAGAGTGGCTGCATTCAAGGTAAGGCCAAAGTAGAATTATCAGAGTGATGAGTGATCATTGGAATATTTGGCATGCCTCAAACATTAGCAGCACTTTTAAAAGAGACAGCCAGGGACTTCTTTCTCCTAGATGGTGAATGATCACTTATCTCAGCATTCAAAAGAGTTTTACCATTATTTCCCAACCACAAAGGACCTCCCAAATCAGGAAAATGTGAGTACACAGTCTGTTTGTAAATAAGCCCAATGAATTGACTTTATGCTAGAGGAGTATCAACTGCTTGAGACTAAAAATAAAATGGTAGCTCTAAAAATAAGTTTGAAAAAAACTTCAATTCTCTATATTTTCTAGATTAAAGTCAAGGCAAAATATCCTGCAATTGTTAAAAAAAAAAAAAAAACCCTGAAATATCTGTTTCCATTTCCAACATCATGTCTTTGTGAGGCACAGTTTTGTGCAGTGACACCAACCAAAATGAGATTATAGAGTAGGCTGTGCTTAGCAACACGATTCAGTGTCTCCTGTCACTACATAGTTGGGACTGTCTAGTTGAAGGAAAACAAGTTCAAATTTTTCACTGATTCTCCCTTATGGCAAGTTGCACAATTATTTCATTACATGTTACAATGAGGAGAACGTGATAAAAAAGAATTGAGATGTGCTATGTACATGCACCAACTCTTCGTGAAGAATGTAATCATTATGTACTGTAAACATATACTAACAAAAATTGAAAAAATAATGATTTATGACTGCAAAATATAGAAATAAAGTACACAATAAATGTAATGCAATCAAATCATCCTAACTGCCATGCCCCTACACACACACACCACAGTCATGGAAAAATTTTCTTCCATAAAACCAGTCTTTTTGGTCAAAAAGATTAGGGAGTGCTTATCTGTGTCATCTAGGATTATGTAAGTATGCTCATGTTTGCACAATGAGGAAGTCATGTAAAAACATTTCTCAGATCATAGCTCCGTTGTTAAGTGATGTATGACAATAGGTTTATCTGTGTAAATGACTGCACAGAAGTATATTGGCTTCAAACTTAGTTAAAATTGTGGGAAAATACACTGAAATTTTAGGATTCGTGAGAGACACCAAGGAAGGTTCTCTACATGATTTCATATTTTGTACACCTTCTGATTAAATATTTTATGATAAATTGTATTACTTTTTAGAATGGAAGCAATTTTTAAAATGGCAATCTAATTTACTCAAATTGAAGTAAAGGCAACAAACTTCTAAAACTAAAATTACAGATTCTTCTCAACTTTTAAATGTAGAAAGACAAATAGAACATTAGGAGGATTGCTAAAGAATTTACCCTAAAATGTAGAACTACATCCTGTAGCGAAGTGGAAAAGCACATCTCAATAGCATTTGTCCTGCCTGAGACTGAAGGTAATCCAGATGAGTTCAGTGTGGGACAAAAAGAAATGAAGTTTCCTCAACTGCTTTTTGGTAGATGTTGCCCAAATCTGAACACAGGCATAGGGGAAAATATTAGATGTGAGAAATGAGTTTCTTTTTCTAAAAAAATTAAATTTAGTTTTAAATGATATATTAAAATTTAAAAGTATACATATTGAAATAGGGAAAGCAGAAGTTTTAAATCCTGTGCTCAGAATCTCTGTCATTGTATGCAACATTTTAAACATTTTTGCATATGGAAATTTCTGAGAGATTTAATCACATGTTTGAAAGTTTGATGATACTGTAAAAGTTAGGAATTTCTTTACTAATGACTCAAGACTCTGTCCAGAAACATTACTGCATTCGTTCTTGGTTCTTCTCTTAAAGAATATTTCCTATAATATATCTTAATCATGGTCTTTAGATCATTTTCTCCATTTTTGTTCTTTCTAATTTGGACAAAAGTCAGAATTAAAATTTTTAATTTTTATGATTCTTCTTGGTCTGTTTTCTTCTACCCCTTATTCTCTAGTTCTTATTTTTCTAATTTATAATCACAGTTTAAGTATGTATTTGTCTATGGGTTTAAAGTTGAAATTATTTCTGGAAGTAGTTGAAACACAGACAATGAAATAATGAATAAATGTTGATTATAGTAGGAATGGATGAGGAACAGAACTTTGATAAATGCTTTAAATTCTTACTATATGACTTTTCTATTAAATTCAGTAGATGATAGAAAAATTCAATAAATGTTGCATTTCTCTTGTAACTAATAAGAAACTCAATGTAGTATATATAATATGCTATTGGTTGCATTCATAGTAATTAAAGACCAATAAATCTGAAAGTGTTGTAGAGATCACTTGGTGGTCACTACCTATTGTACACCTCTATTCTTATTCTATGGATGCAGAAAAAGAGTGACATAACTCATCTCCAGTCACATAGATACTGTTTGAAATAGGGGCTGAAGTTATATAAGCTGCCATTAAGGCAGGTACAAGTTTATAGTCAAATCTCAAAATCTCTGTTGGATTTCTATGTGATTTACAGCAAATCATTCATCTTCAGAATCTCAATTGCTTATAAAATTAAATTTATTTATGAATTAGACAGTCATTAATAATCTAATTATAAACTTGGTTGGACTAAGTCCTTGTTTCTCATGTGTAGCATGATCTTATATTTAGGCAAATCTAAGACTCTTGTTTCCCACATTCTGCATCTTTGAATTTAGGAAGTGGCATACAATGTGGTATGTTATAGTTTAATGCTGTAGCTCAATACAGAACTTTCAAATTTTAGTGATATATAAAATGATGTACTTTAAAAGTGATAGTTAATTAGAATCAAATAAATAGAGTATAATAAAACTTGGCATTCAAAGTAGTACATACCACTAAAGTATTATCCACTATGTGGAAATGTTTGAATCATTACTCCTTTGCCATACTGCCTTGTATTATTTCATTTCTTTTTATTAAGCAACTTAGGAAAACTATCTCAAATGTTCCATTTAGTATTAGCATTATGTCATTTTAGGGGATAATGATGACAATTACTGTAGCCGACTGTTTTGGTTTACATCTAGATGGCCCAACAAAGCCTCATGGATAGAGCTTTTGGCAGGTTATTAGATCATGGCATGTGATACTCATCAGTGAACTTGTCCACTCATGAGTTTATAGCTAAACATGATGTTGGGAGGTAAAGTCTGATGGGAGGAGGTAGGTCACTGGGGGTGTGGCCTGGAAGGATATATATCTCACGTTCTCTTCTCTTGATCTCTCTCTTTCTGCATTCCACTGCCACACCTTGAGCTGCTCCTCCTCTTCCTTATACCTCTGGCATGCCTCCCTGCCTTTTATCTACCTAAAAATGGATTGAAATCTCTATAAACTGTGAGCCGAAATAAACGTTTCCTCCTGTGATTGTAGGTGCCAGGTGTTTTGTTCCAGCAACAAGGGAAGTAACTCAGAAACTGACTGAAGAAAAAGATACACCAGGAAACTGGTGAATAGAAAACATCAAATCAAAATTCTCCATTAGTCAATCTTCTTTACCTAATTTCAGAATTTATGGATGGTACCTTACATAGAGGAATGATTTCTACCCACCAAATAACTCAAAGACGGCACCAAAAAGAGTGGTCACTTCAGTGTAGTAAAAACAAAATGTTGCTACAGACTAGTTTACATTTCATATGCTAAGTGCACGTGCTATCATTCAAATTATGTGTCTCCTCTAAAATTCATGTTGACCCTTAACCCCTGTGACCATTAATCCTAATATATCAATTTCATTGGATTAAGAAACATGTAGCAGATCAGTGAAGCATGATTCTTGGTATACCTGGATGGTTATTATATATAGTCCCTTGCCTATTCCTGTCTGGCACTTTTCCCCTGCTCTTCTCCCTGGCTGTCATGAACTTCTGCCATGATGTTCCTTCTTCGGAAAGAGCTGACCATGAACTGAATCCCCTCAGTAGGCTAAATTAGAACTTTCTGCCTTCAAGTTGTGAGTGTTGAGTACTGTGCCCAGAAAGGGGAAGGCTCACTAATATACAAAATTCGTGGGGTCATTTGCTGTGTCTGTATGTGACCATGTTGTTTAGAAGCCTTCAGAACAGTTTTGTGGTAGAGTCTGGACACATCTCAAGATGAGGGCTAGAAAAGCCCTAGGATGCTGTAAACATACCTTGATAGGTGATTCCAGTCTGAGCTTGGAAGACAAGGTTGCTGTTAGGAATGTAGACAGTAAAGGCTACCCTGAAATGGGTTCAGTTGGGAATGAGAACGCTATTGAAAGTTAGCCTAGGGGCATGTGTGTTATACTCTAGCAGAAAGTTTATCTACATTTTGCTCAGGTTTTGAGACTTTGTAGAAGTTTGCAATTAAGTGAGGTAGACTAATTAATCTGGCAGAGGAAATTTCAAGACAGCATAACATTAAAACTGGCATAGTTACTGCTGGCTGCATTTAGCTAGATTTATAGTGGAAATCCAGGGTGAAAGACCGCAGAAAAATGTGAATACTTAAATTTTGGCCCAGAAGGAACGATGTCTAAAATTGGGGCCAAAGGAGGTGTGACTGCTATGGAGATTAGCACCGTTAGAAAGAAACTGAATACTTTGACAAGGAGAAGAAGAAAGATAACTTGAAGGCACCTCAGAAATCAGCAGCACCTCTTTATGGAAAACTCAGTGGTGCAAATGTGTCAACCTTTTATTTGAAAAAGAGTTCCCAGGACCACTGCTTGAGAAGGACCTCCTAGAAGATTTATTTCCTGGGATTCATTTCACTGTGCTCAGTGATCCAGGCACTCAGAGGACAATGCAGCCATGTTCCAAGGGAGTCTGCCTGCTGCTTCCACTGACAGCAGACCTTGGAATTGTCCATGAGATAATGCTTCTACTGCCATGCTGAGTACAAGATGTGTTGGGACAGAGAGGCTTCCACCCAGCTTTCAAAGGAAGGCCTGCAAGACCAGACAAAGAGTCCCTGAGAGGGCAGTGATGAAGCTATGGGAATAAATTTGAAGGTGCAGTGGATACCCCAGAAGTTGGTGATGCCAGGAATGTGGAATATCAGGCCAGGAAAATGGCAGATCCTGAGTGGATCCAGTCCATGAGTAGATTTGTGGACTGCTACCAGCAAGGCCATAGGGATGGAGGCACCCATGCCTTTTTGAATTCACATTTAACCATCTTTTACCTCAGATACTAGACATGGAGCTACAGGATTTAGTGTTTGTCCTGCTTGTTTTGATCTTGCTTTGGTCAATTTTTTTCTATCCCCTATTCCTCCATTTTGGAATGGGAATATTTACTTGGTATCATTGTGCCTTGAGATTATGTGACTTGTTTGCAATTTTACATAGGTTCACAGCTAAGAGTTTGCCTTGAGTCTCAGAAGAGATTTGGACTTAGACTTTTGAAAAATGCTAAAACTGTTGAGTCTTTGGGAGGGGATTTTTGTGTTTCTGATTGTATGCAGGATAGTTGTATTATGTTAGGTGGAATTATTAATTTGCTCCTGTATTTATTTGGATATTGAATATGATTTAAGGAGATATGTTAGGGTAAGAAGTTGACAAGGTTTAGACTGTGACAGTTAATCCTGATATATTAATTTAATTGGTTTAAGAAATGTTTAGCTGATTAGTGAAACACACACCTAGTTGTATCTGGGTGGGTTATGGAGGTGTGACCTTGGCCCCTTGCCTGTTGTTGACTGGTGCTGTTTCCCTGATGCTTCCCAGCTGCCAGGAAATAAGAAGCTTTGTTCTGCCTTGGAGGCAGGTGACAATAGATTGAATCCCTCCACACTGTAAGCTAAATTAAACATTTCCTCCTTAAATTGTGAGTACTGATTTTTGTGTCCAGCAAGAGGCAAACTGACTAACATGATGCTGATATTAAGAGGTGTGGCCTTTGGGTGGTGATTAAATTGTGACTCTTCCATCCTTATGAATGGGGTTACAACCCTTATAAAAGGACTTAGGATTGAAAGGAGGGCTCTTTTCCTCTTCTGTTTTTTCTTCTGTGTGAGGACACAGTGTTAACTCCTTCCAGAGGACGTAACAGGAAGGCAACATCTTGGAAGCTGAGAACAGCCCTCACCAGACATGCAACTGACTGGTGCCACCACAACTGTGAGAGATGTCTATTCTAATATAAATTAGCCAGTTTAAGGTATTTTGCTACAGCGGTACAAGTGGACTAAGGCAGAATATATGTTCAATCATGTATTAAATATTATAAGTAGTTTAAATCTCAGACCTTTCTCCTTCAATATATTCTTAGTTTTCATTATTCCATGTTTTCAACTCCTGTGAGTTAATGTAGCATTGGTTAAATCCTTGATTACTCTTTCGAACTATATCTGGCTTTAAGATGTAAAAACAATGACTTTAATATTCCCAAAGAAATTGCTGAAATATGCTGTGTATGTAGGATCAGGGTTATCTTTTTCCTTCATCTACCACTTGTCATCAATCTTTTGCAAGCAGTAAGTGAAAATGGAAGCTGTCATCCGGACCTCAGCATTTGCTTTGGAGCCTTCAGGCAGCACATTTCTGTTCAGTTCTCTTAGTGCTAAGCTTCATCCTGTCCTTTCTTGATAACCAGAACTTGACTTTATCTGCACCTGTCACTCAGGCCAGTACACAGATTTGCTCATTATTCTTGTCTTCCATTTCGTTTAAAAGTCTTGGCTATGATTATGGATGGCTTTCAAAAATGCTTCCTTCTAGTCATTGCTGTATGTCTTCCCACACATAAAAATTTATAGGTGTGAAGACCCTATGGCAACAGAAAGAGCTTGCATAAAATACTCTGGATGCAATCTGGTATTAATTCACCAGTGTAAAGTAACAGAGTAAAGCTAGAGTTTAAAGAAACCTCTCTGCCCTTCTACCTCAAAACTGAGAATGGTCTGTTAAGTAATGCATGTAAAGCAATAATTTCTACAGAAAGATTATGAAAAATGTGCCCTCTGAGTGTTTTGTTCTTATGATGAATGTAATCCAATCAAACCATTAAAATGACTTAAATGCAGCTGAATGTCATTTGTTGCTTGCCATAGTCTTTTAAGAAAAATAATCATTACGAACCCTTGAAAAGGTCTTAATTGCTTTATAACCTATGACAGCGCTGAATGACTGGTAATAGCCATTTGGTTTTTGTGGAAATTATGAACTATGAAGGTTGAAATGTCATGTCTACTTGAGGGCACAAAAAGTGTTTCTTCCATTTTTTGTTATAGTCTTATAATTATCTAGAAAAATTAAAAGAAGTTAGAAAGTGAAATAGCCTAATAGCTTGTTTCAGTCAGTGTGGTCCCTGTGCTAAGACCTAATTTAGGAGACATTGTCTCAGTTATGATTGACCAAATAAAGTATTGAATCTGTTATGTCCTGGGTCAAAATAGCTTTTTTTGAAAAGACACCAACCTACACAACTGCTATTTGTAATTTTAAAATACACATTCAAATTTCAGGCTATAATATTTAATAGAGAAAACTACTATCAAAATCATAACAATATTATATGGAATATACAAACATGTTTACCATTGTATCATAAAGTAAACTTTACAATTAAGTGAATATAAAACGGTTGATTTTCTTTATCATTCATTTGTTCACTGATTCAATAAATATTTATCGAATTTCTATTTTGTTCAGGATGTTAGAATGTGTTTTATAGGGTGTTTGTGGTAACAATTTTCGTTTTTTAAAAAACTGGATTACCATTCATAAAAATATGTGTGGCCTCTTTTATTTTCTTAAGAAGTTTCCCTTCAGGTCAGGGGAAGTAAAAGCAGATTAAGGTATTTTTTAGGTCAGGTCACTGTAGTGAGCAATGAGCGGCAACCAGCTGACAGAAGGAGGATGCCTGTCTTCAGCAACATTCACTGTGGACAGGGCTGGAGAATAAATGTCGCATTTAACTGAGATAAGGAGAGAGGGCACCACAGCAGTTTTTCAAATACAGCTGGATCAAAAGAGAGTAATTGCCATGTCAGGGCATATATGGCCCTGGAACCCTGACATGTTTTATGTTCCTAAGTAAGCTTTTGTTTTAGATCTTGCACAATACTAGCCAATTTTGTCAAGCAAATAAAATTTTAGTTGCCATTATATTTAGCTTTTTTTTTTTTTCCTGATATACAACTGGCTCCAGATTGCAAGTAGGTCCAAACTTAGAAGACTAAGAGTATGCGTTGGGGTTTTGAGGGAGAGTGCATGTGCTCCAGGCCTTTTAGGTAGATGCTATAATAGCTTTTTAAATGGTGAAATGTAAGTTATCTTCTAATATACAAGTTGGTAATAAGCATGCTTCTCTGTCAAGATAGAAAACAAAAACACAGAAACCCTAAGCTTTTGGTGTCCTCACTGGGCAGTTGTCATCATGCACTTGAACAGTGGTTCATTTGCTCATGACAAATGTAACTCATACCATTTCTTGGTTTACACTGTTTTAAATTTTCTTGAGTCATATAATATTGTGGCCAAGGACTATTATGGTCTTTGTCTTTGAAGATATTATTTCAATTATTTAAAATTGACCTCATAATAATACATAGTCAGGAATGTTGTCTGGCATATTGGAAGCATTCCAATGTTTGTTTACTCAATAAATAATGGCATTACTTTTTTCTTTCTGGTAAATTTCCAGGGACCATCATGCTCCTCCTAAAGTCTTAAACCTTTCCTTTTGCATCTCTAATTTTCTCTGCTTTCCTGCTCGTGAATTCTCTAGAGAGGTGGCACATTGACACAATATGTTACCAGTGTCCCAGGGATGGACAGGGTTGCTTCCAGCCTGTGGACAGTTATGCATATATGCCACCCTGACCTGTATTTTATTTATCCTAGGACTCTACTATTTTTCATTTCTTAAACATTGTATAAATAATTGTGCAAATAATGAATTTCATCTTACCAATCTCTGTTACTTTGCTTGTTGCCGAGACAAAATACCTGACGCCCAAAGTTAAAGGAACTCACAGTTTGTAGAAGTTTCAGTTCACAGTTTGCTTGTTTTAGACCAGGGGAGCATGGCAGAGGGGCATCGTAGGGGAGAAGCAGTACATGCTGTGGCAGGCAGGAAGGCAGCAAGCAGCCAGAGCAGGGAGTGGCAGCAAGCCTGCCTTCTTTCTCTCCCTTTATATTCCATCCAGGCTGTAAACCTATAGATCAATGGCACTCACACCCAGGGTTGAGCTTCCATTATCCACATTATCCTTAATCCTAGTATCGCACCCTGAATCTACATTCATACATCCTAAACCACCCACTCTTAAACTCCTCATCTATGACTGCACTGGGCTTGGGGGGGGGCATCTAGATGCAAGTCATAACAATCTAGTTTTCAGAAAAGTTAGTATTTTGTCTGGATTATTGAAATATAGACCAATTAAATATTAGCTGAGTCTAGTTTGTTATTTTGGATTAAATGCAAAATTTGTCAAATTCAACCATAATTATAGAAATAGACTTTTTCGTTAAGTTCAAAGATTTAAAAATTAATTTTAAAACTTTTTAAACATTTGTATTTCAAAAGTATTTAAACATAGTTTTACTTTGTATATTATCTAAATGATACTAGTCAAAAGTTTTCTTTTTAGGTACATGTATTAGTGCTGTATTAATATAGTTATTTATATATGTTCTGCCAGAATAAAAAGAAACATCAATAAGAAACTCTCCACAGAGTATTATAAACAGAGTTCACTGCAATATTACTATAACTTTTTCTGACCTCTTCCTGACTTACGAAGGGAGATGCTAGAATGTCAAAGAACATTATTTTTGTTAGTTTATTTGGAAAACACAATGCTATTGAATATCTTATCAGATAATTCAAAAAGTACATGATAATTCATTTTAAAATATGGAGTGTATTATGGCTTGTGTCCAGATGGCCCCCCCAAAGCCTCATGCACTCATACATGGGGTTTTTTCAGAGGTGGTTGGATCTAGAGTATGTGATGCCGAGATTAAGGGTATGATTAGTAAATCGGTCCACTTTTTGTTTTGGCACCCACCATAAGCCAGGTAGCATAGATAGAATATAAAAGGGGCAGAAAGAAGCTGTTATTGTTGCTTATGTCTTGTTGCTTGCCTTGCTACCTTCTGCCTGCTATGAAATGGTCCCTCCTCCGTAGTGCCCTTCTGCCATACTCCCTCCCTTGGAACCAGCCAACTATGAATTGAAACCTCTACAAACCATGATCTAAATAATCCTTTCCTCCTTTAATTTTGGGTGTCAGGTCTCTTGTCCCAGCAATAAAGAAAGTAATTAAGAGAGAATATTATATTCCTTTACTTATTTAAAAATATAGAAAATGTTGTATATGAAGAAAACAAGGATGAAGAAAGGAGGAGGCTCATATATGTATCTTCTTCTTTTTTTCCACTCTTACATTTACTAATAAGCAGAGTGAGTCAAGTGAGAGAAAGCCCACTTCTGGAATACAAGTTTCTCAGGTGCATACATTTTCATCAATGAGAGATTCATTTGTTTAATGAATACAGTACCTGTGAGAGATTAACACCTGGAAGATATACTCTTCCTAGTTTATAAACCAAAGGCAACGGCTTCAAACTTTGCAGAACCAGATAGTATATAATTAAACTTTTAAGCTAAAAGCAGCCACTGGGGAGGAATTCTGGAGCTTAACTCTATCAAGAATCTCTTCAGATTTTATCTGTTAGTTCATTCTTACATGTCCAACTCAGTAGCTAAAAGCTAATTATGTGAAATCTCAAGTTTTAGTGTTTTCTTCTAAATAAAATAAATGTGCATTTAATCCCCTTAAATTATAAACTATTAAATAACTGGACACGATGCCTAACATTGATGCCACTCTTGTCATATTACAGGTCTGTCTGAATTTATGGCCAGTGTTCCATGCGAGTCTCATGGTGCCTGCAGCAGTAAAGGGCTGTAAATACCTAGAGTATTTCAGTACTGTGGTGAGTCACATAGTTATTATTCTTGCCCTCTGAGTTTACATTGTAGCAGGGATATTAGGCATTAAATATGTTCTCACATAAGCATTTAATTACTATTGTGAAATAAACAGCCATGATATTTATATGGACCCATTTCTAACCATATAGTTATTTTATCTAAATTGTGTCAAGTTACTTGCCCTGCTTACTTCAGAGTGATGGGATGGATTTACATCAAAGTTTGTGTATATGCTTAAGAAGATTCAATGTTCTACTCACTCTTTTAATAATTCTGCATTTATAATACTTTCAGACAATATTACAATAATTCACTACCACTCAACATCCATTAAACTCTTGTTGAGAGAAACTTAAGGAAGATTGACTTTTAAAATATACTATTCATCCTCGTTCAGCTGTTCTGTCTCTAGATAGAAATGGTGCAATAGGGAGCTTTCTGTGTGGCTTGAGTTTTATTGCTCTCTTGTCGTATACGTTTTGTATTGATTTGCCTTTTGATGATGATATTAACTTATGTGGGAAAATGTTGCATGAAGCAGGCTGATGAAATTCATTTTTATGCACACCGTGAGGTTGTTTATTATATTTATATTTGTTCTCCAAGAGAACCTATGGGTAAATTTTCTTCAAGACTCAATATACAAGTATTTGTGCTTCACTTAGCAACTAGTTTGCTTTTATGCAAATCAGGTAACTATTTCCACTCTCTGTCTTCACACTGGATGCTAGAAACTTAATGTTTAATGCTTATACCCAGAAAATATATGGTATTTTAAAGTACATATTAAAGTATTAATCTCTCTTCTTTTTTATCTTCATTTTCCCCTCAATTTCTCCCATCTTAAATTTGCCTTATTTTGCTGTTTGATACATATCTAACCATCCTCAAATATTTCCGTAACAAATGCAGGCATGTGGAAACATCTGAAGAGCTAAGTAGTTGGTCTAGCAGTACTCCCTGTAAAATAATTCATTTTACACTAATCCAAGATAGCTATTTGATCATATATTTAATTCATCATATATACCAAGTTCTGTTTTGGGGCAGTTCATTTTGTTTTGCTCAGTTACAATACCATGTTGACTCAGAAACTCCACGGTTAGGACTACTCTCCTGCTCTATTCACAGTTCCCTCTGTCACGTCTTCCTGCCTACCACTAGGGGCTCCTCAGGGTATGAGGAAGGATAGTCTTTGTGTTTTCCTCAGCCAAAAATCCTTAACACCAGTATTTCATGTGCTCCCAAATTTGTGGAATGTTCACTTGTAGTGCTGTTTCTCATAACAAGTTTAATGTGAATCTATACGATTTTTCAATTTGTCACAGACTGACTCCAGAATGAACTTATATAAAAAATGTTTAGAATTATATATCATAGTAATATTATTATGTGATTTTTAATCTTAATTTTGCTTATTTTTTTCTGTATGTTTGAAAATTTTCTTAACAAAAAGATTTTAAAATTTTTAGAATAAGTACCTGAATTGACTCAGATATACTATGCAGTATATCCGATCATTTACTGTAGTAATGCACGATCATGAAGATACTAGTTTTTCTATTCTTTCTTCAACTTTTCTTCTTTCCTTGAGGTTACTTACCCTGTACCTTGCTCCTCTGATGGGAGAAAATGCCTTTTTCCTTTAAATAGTCTAGAGTTGTTTTTGATTGAAAGTGCCATGTGCCTAGTGAGTTGTACGACAGTACCATTAAGGATGTTTGTAGAACTACACAGAGAGCTAAAGGAAGGCTGTTCCAGACATTGTCACAGACTGAAGTCTTCTTAGAAGAAGGATCATCTTCAGATCTTGGACTCATTCTCAGTCCCAGACCTTTCTGAGGAAACCAGGAATCCCATGTTGGAGTTCAACCAGTGATGTCCTTAGACCCGTCAGCAGAGTAAGGTGTTTGGTCACAGTTACATTTACTTATTCTTATTTATGTAACATTTCATTTGAATTACATTTCACTTTATTGTGCCTCACAGAGTACCACGGTTTTACAAACTGAAGGTTTGTGGCAGCTCTACTTTGAGTAAGTGTATCAGTGCCATTTTTCCTTCAACACATGTTAATTTAATATCTGTGTCACATATTGGTAATTCTTGCAACATTTCAAAATTTGCTAATATTACATTTGTTATGATGATTGTGATCAATGATCTTTCATGTTGTTCTTGTAATCATTTTGAAGCACAATGAGTAATGCCAACATACGATGGTGAATTTAATTGACAAATGTGTGTATATCCTGACTGCATCATTGACCAGCCTTTCTCCCATATCTTTTCTTCTCTTTGGGTCTCCTTATTCCTGGAAGCACAGTAATACTGAAATTGCATCATTTAATAGCCCTTTAGTGCCCCCTAACTGTTCAAGTGAAAGGAAGAGTTGCACATCTCTCACTGTAAATGAAAAACTAGAAATAATTAAACTTAGAGAGGAAGGCATGTTGAAAATGGAGATAGGGAGAAAGCCAGGCCACTAGTGCCAAACGATTCACCAAATTATAAATGCAAAGGATAGGTTCTTGAAGGAAATTAAAAGTGCTACTCCACTGAACACACAGATGATAAGAAAGAGAAATAGCCTTATTTCTATATGGAGAAAGTTTTGTAACCTGTATGGAAGAACAAAGCAGTCTCAACATTCCCTTAAGCCACAGGCTAATCCGAAGAAGGCCCTAATTCTATGCAATTTTAGGCTAAGAGGGGGGAGGAATCTGGGGAAGAAAAATCTGAAGCTTTCAGAGGTTGAAGGTTGAAAGAAAGAAGCAGCTGTATGACATAAAAACGCAAGGGGAAGCATTTCCTGATGTAGGAGCTACGGAAAGAGACCCATATGATCTTAGCTGCAATTACTGCAGAAGGTGACTATATTAAAAAAGAGTTTCTCTATAGAGAAATGGAATCTGACCGTGCAACTGAATTGCGGAAATCTCATGGTAAAATTCAGTGGTTGAAGAATTATTTCTAATGGATGACGAAAAAATAGTGATTTCTGAGGATCGAATTGATTTTTGGAAAAGACCATCAAAACACTGCTGAAATGACAACAGGGATTTAGAATATTACATATATTTAGTTGATAAAGCAGTGCTAAGCTTTGAGAGGATTAACTCTGATATTGAAGGAAGTTCTGCTGTGCATCATGTGTTACAGAGAAATCATTCAGGAAAAGAGGGGTCAGTTGATGTGGCAAACTTCATTGTTGTCTTATTTTAAGAAATTGCTACAGGGTTCGAGGATTTAGCTCAGTGGTAGAGTGCTTGCCTAGCAAGTGCAGGGCCCTGAGTTCGATCCCTGGCACACCTTCACCCAGATAAAGAGATTGCTAGAGCCGCTCCAAACTTCAGCCATCACCACACTGATGAGCCAGCAGCCATCAACACTGAGGAAAGCCCTTGGCCATCAGAGAAAACATAACAACTTGCTGAAGCTCAGACAATTGTTAATGCTTTTAACAAAAAAGTATTTTTAAATTAAGGTAGGTACATTGCTTTTATGGATATAATGCTATTACATACTTAATATACTACAATATAATATAAACAGTATTTATATGCAGTGGGAAACAAAAAAATCAGGTGACTTGCTTTATTATGATATTTACTTTACTGTTGTGATCTGCAACCAAATTTGCAAAATCTCCTAGATATGTCTATATTTACTTACTAGTGATGTGAATTCAGGAACTCTGAATACAGTAGCAGTGTGCTCAGGAGTTTGCAGATAGCTATTTTGGAAGCTTGCTCAAAATTCAAGGGAAAACAGTAACTGATTTTTAAAAGAAGGAGGGTAGACATATGACCATTTCAACTTACAAAACTAGAGATATTTTCCTAAGAATACTGAAGTTCAGGATAGACAAAAGAAATTATTCTAGTCCTTAAGAATGTAAAAATCTCTAACTATAAGAAATACAATGTAAAAGAGGATTAGAATACCTAACACAATTATCCTCCTACATTATGAGTAAAAGATAAACAACAATCAGAAGAAATAAGGACAGAAATTAAAATTAGATAACACTTGATAGAAGAAATGTAATAGTTCTAAAGCTCTAAAATTCAGAAATTTGTAGATACAGTACATGGCAAAATAATATTTAAATCAACACAAAATTGGATTAGAGGAGATTAAAATACAACTAGAAAAATGAGAAAACAGCATACTATTATAATACTAATTAGACCAGCAAATAATTGTTACAGTAAAAGTACAATAAATGTAACCCACCAACCTCACCTGAGGAAACTAAGCACGTAGAAATGATTTATCAGCATACCCCTGTATTTGTATAATGATGTATTTTCTATATGACACGTAAAAGGAACTCAATAATAATAATATTTACAAGAACAGTGTCCATTAAGAAAGAAAAAACAAGAAGAAAGTACAGTGCTCAATGTCTCTGTTCCATGCGGAATGTTCTCCTTTAGAGCTTTCCTTCCTTAGTGAATTACTACATGACATTTTCCGAACTGATGGTAATAATTAAACTGTGTTCTCATTTGTCCTCTAAGATTTAAATTGATAATTAGGCTGGAAGCTCAGGAAAAAAGATAATTAGTATATTCCACAGCAGAAACTGGAGAGAAACGGTTCCTTAGATGATGTTAAATAAATTAGAGTACACACAGCTAAAGCTGCTACCTTAGCTTGAAACTTGTGTACCTTAGGAATGCGTTTGGATTTTGTTGGCCAGCATAGTATGTCTGTGCTTTGGGAAAGGTATTCATTTAACTTTGAAATACTCTGGCAGCATTTGACTATGGTATACATATATATATATATAATTATATTATATCGTGTTATAGGCACTAGTTTAGTGTCTAAGTTAAGTATGATTGCACTGTGGGCACTTCTAACTGCCTTTTTTTTTTTCTTTTTCCTGGATTCGTCTTAATGTTCCTAAATGTTTACAGCACAAGCAGCTTACTGTTTGCACATGCAATAAACAATATAAATTCTAACTTTCTCTGTCATGCCCCAACTTGTCCTTCATTACTTTCTTTTATACATAATAATCATGAAACATTCAAAAATACTGAGATAAAGGCTGGTGGGAAAGTAAGGCATGGTATTGTTAGGTTACTACTGAGAGTGAATTAGCACAGCTGTGTTTGAACCAGGAAACCAGAAAGGTTTCAGTTAATTCTCATCTATTTTATTAATCCAAAATGTGTTTTAAAAAATATTCTCTATTTTGATTAGCAGTGCTTATTAAATCAGCTTGTGGCTAGAATGCAACTGCAATACAATACCTACTCTGAATTTTTAACCCTTGTAATGTTTTTTAAGGACACACTTATTATCTGCTCATAGGCATAAAATCTTTCTGCTTTATTCATCAGTGAACTCTGTGAAGGCAGGATCTAAGTCTGTACATTTAATCCTGAATATATAACATTTGATATAAAGGTATTTATTAAATATTAAGTATTGAATGAGTAAACTAATAAAGGGAACCCTTACCCGTGATTTATGACAAAGTAAGCATCTGTTATCAGCTCCTGAACTTCATTCCTCAACTTACCTTTCTCACTTTGATTGCAGAAAAACTGGGGAATGTGAGAGGCAGAGGACCTGTTAAATTTCCTGTCACTTCATTCTAATAGCTTGTTAGCAGGAGAAATGTGAGTTCTTACAGCTAAGTGAGAAGTAGAGAAAAAAATTGAACACAGAGGCAGAAAGTTGGAATTGGTTTAAATAAAACACTATAGTATATAAAAGATTACATTAAAGATAG
>PVJO010013354.1:0-52017 GCA_004026905.1 Hystrix cristata
CATAAAGAAAGAGGAAACTTTGCTGTGTAGTATGTGGACTCTTAGTAACCAGAACTGTTTACCTTACTGCTTGGTTGTTACATAGGAAAGCAGAAAGAGGCCATTGGAAGACAATGTGCAGTAGACAGACTTTCTGAGGCAGTAGATGCAGCCAGGCACTTTGGGCTGCAGGAAAGAGACCATGACATCAGGTGGCTCCACCTCACTGGTGCCCTCCCAACTGCCTCAGGAGACGTAAGCTGCTGAAGAAAAAGGAAGAAAATAGGGAAGAGGTCCAAGGAAACAAGGGCGAGGGGTAAGGAGGAAGGAAAGGGGAAATAAGAATAGATGCCATGTACAGGAACCTGATAACCCCAATTAACATAAACACTACACACCAAAACATGAGCTAAGATAAATAGTACCAGCAAGTATAAAAAGGGGGATAGAGGGGCTGGGGATTTAGCTTAGTGGTTAGAGTGCTTGCCTCGCAAGTGCAAGGTCCTGAGTTCAATCCCCAGCACACACACACACAAAAAAAAAGAGGGATAGAGGAACTGGTGGGAGAGAGGGAGAGGGAGAGGAGGGAAGGCAATATAAAAATTTGAAAAGGAAGTTATAATATGTACATGTAACCGCTCCCAAGAAGACTGTAAATTGCATGAATTGCAAAGATGTACTAATAAAACATAAATTAGTTAATAAGAAAGAAAAAGGAAGAAGCTAAGCACAGGTGGTGCACACCTGTAATTCCAGTTACCTAGGAAGCTGAAGCAGGAGAATTACAAGTTTGAAGCCAGGTGGGCAACTTAAGTAGATTCTATCCCAAAATGAAAAAATAAAAAAAAGAAAACAAAAGAAAATAAATGAAAAATAAAAATAAGTAAACAGATAAATAAATGATGTAGTTCAGTGGTAGAGCACCCCTGGAACTGACCTCCAGTACTGCAAAAAAAAAAAGAAGAGGAAAAGCGAAAAATGGAATTGAGAGATGAGAGATGGGGGAAATCTCCATGCCTGTATGATGTATCCAAATTTGCCTCTTAAAACAGGCTGTACAAGTCTGCCTTACATATAAGTAAAATATATGGCCAACTGTAGCAGTGTTCCCAACAAAGTTCTCAAACCATAGTATGGGGGTGCAGGGGGTGTTTGTTTGTTTGTTTGGGGTTTTTTGTCTTTTTGAGGTAGGGTCTATGAGTTCATCCTTGAACTTGCAGTGACTCTCCTACCTCAGCCTCCTGAGTGCTGGAATTACAGGCGTGCGCCCCCACACTTAGCTTTCAAACCTACAGGATTTTAAAGGCAATAGTGGTATCCATTCTATTTCTGCTTTTCAAGAATATCAGTGCATGGAACATTAATTTAAATAATTTTCCCAATAAAATGGAATAGTTCGAGAACCTGTGAATGAATATACATCAAATTGGTGATATGAGCAACTGTTTGCCAATATACGAGCAAAACGTATAATGAATACTGTTGCTAAAGTCTGAGTTAGTCATTTATTATTTAGCTAAACACCAATGGCTACATTGAGGTTTGACTATTATGCAGCTTTATGTTCTTTCTTTCATTGTTAGTCATATATTATTTTATAAATGAAAGCTAGTCATTAAAAACAAGAAGTATACAGGGCACTGCCATTAAATACAACAAATGAGTAGATAAAATGAAAATGATTTTTATCCAATTAATAAGTTGCAACTATCTGTAATTCTCAACACATCAAAGTACCTCTAAAATATTTTTTATGTCAAGAGGATAAAATATAATGCCTACTAATTTGTCTTTGCATTTGTTGAAAATAAAAACTGACTACAAATGTGCTCTGCACATTAACTGCAACTACAGCCTAAAGCATTCTTTTATTTTATCTCTTGGAAATAAAACCCAAATTATAAAATATAAATCATTTTAAGTCCAAATGCAGAAAATATAATAGTCATAAAAGCAGTTTTATCTATTTTGATAATAATGTTAGACTCTTATACCCAAGTAAATATATATTAAGCTTCTTAAGACAAAAATAATATCACGCATCATTTACTAATTTGTCAGGAAATCATCTTTTTTCACGTAATTAACATAAATTTACAACATGTCAATATTTCCTTTATAACATCAAGTCATTGGGGTTAAATTTGGAATGAATTTTATAAGTGAAATTTAATTTACACTTCTAAATAAAAATATTTTGAGTTAAAATTATTTCTTCAGGACATTCATGCAAAAATAGCAAAACTTTCTGAAGGTCTTAAGCACATCTGTTGGATTATACATGACTGTGAAAGTGATTTATAAATCAGAAGTGTTCAGGACACTGTAGTTTATAGGACTGAAGTCAGGGCTTCCAAGAACCCACCATCATCAGCTGGCTATAGTGTGAAAGTTCCTTAATAATGACAACATTTTGAATCACTGCAGAGATTAAGAATAAGGAATGTAGAATCAGACAAGGATCAGGTTCTAATTAAACTCTCTAAGCTTCAGCACCTACATTTCTAAAAACAAGATAATAATGCCCTCCCTCCTGAGATTGTTAGACTGTTAAAGTGAGATTGCAAATGAATGTGATCAACACAATGATTAGACATGGTCATCATTTGATAAACTACAGATGTAATGGGTATAACATTTATACAGACACATATGTCTCTCTAGGAGAAGAAATATATCAAGTCAAATTCTCACTAAGCTCTTATTAACTGATATCAGTGACTGCTGAAAAAAGAAGAAAGCAGAAAATAAGAGAGGAAGATTACTTGTAGGGAGGAAAGGCACAAATTTGAAGCAAAACAGGCCAAAAATATACTTTTGCCTAAAATATATTTAGAATAAACAAAATACCTGCAAATAACATAATTTGACTCCCACTGAGCCAGCATGTGCATGGGTACCTGGCACCCTGGAAGCCGTCTAATGGAACAAGACCTTGAAAGGAGAAATCCATAAAGCTCCAACTTACAGAAAGTTGCCACTATGTAAACCTAACACTTACTAAACACGGTCACAGGGCCACAGGATGGTTTAGCTAATGGGGCCCAAGAGGCCACCTAACCAGCCCCAACATTTTGTAAAATATGAAATAAAATCTCTGAGTAGTCTGTCCGAAGTCACACCCACCTAGAGGCAGAAGCCAAACTCGAATCAGGATTCTAGTTCAGTGCCCTTTCCTATTTGCAAACAATACTCTTTGTGCATATGGGACTGGAACGCAGAGTGGTGGGACAATCCCTGGAGCTCATGAGGCAAAGTTTTCTAATACTGTAAATAACATATGCGTGGCTAGCAATAAGGCCGAAGACTGACCAGGCAGAAAGACTCCCTTAAGGGCTAAGAACATGGTACATTCTTGCTCCTACAGAATGCCGCTGGAGAAAAACATGCCTGCCGTCAAAATGACCACTGTTTTTGGATGTATTTTCCACTGACCCTTCACAGTGAAAACGTGCCCAAATCCCTTCCTCAGAATAGTTAAGCACAGAATCATCACTCAAACAGCAAGCGGCTTGCAGAATAGCTGCTGTGAGTTGTTTCCCGAGTAAATAGACTGAACATTATCGCTCTACTTCAGACCCTCAATGACGCTCCGTCTCATGAATGGAATGGTATATTATAACTGGCATAAAATAGGCCACCACTTTAGTTACAACACAGAATTGTCCAAATAAACAAGCATTAATCATGCATATTATGTAGAACATAATGCTTCAGAGAGCTTCTGCAAGCAGCTCCAAATGAACTCGACCAAATTATACCATCTGACAGCTGCTCAGTGACCTGTGGGAAATGAGTTGGTGGTCTCAGTCCAGTTCCTAGTGGACAGGTGTCCAAAGCACAAAAACTACCCTCACAATTGGGCCTAATTAGCAACCTGGTTGTTGCAGCCGCAGTAAAACCTGGAGCCCGTGTCAGTGCCATGCTGTTGGAGGCTTGTCTTGCCATCAGGGGGCCATGTGCCGAAGGCTTAGTACAGAGACGTTCACAACAGCACCTCCACAAAGTGTCACTGCTTCAGAATCAGATAATCGTGTCTACGACTAGCTCTGCCTTTTGCCCAACTCCCCAAAGACTGGCTCCGGAGATGTCAGGACAGTAATGGAGTTCTGGGCATGATTATACTCCACAGGAGGGACCCACTTTCAACACTTAGAGTGTTATGAACTCCCAGATCTCATAAGTGCAGCAGATTCATCTATTATACAAAATTTAGATTCTCCTGGGTATGCAATCAATTCTCAGAATGATGCCTTTCGCCTTTTTGCCTTAGTTGAAACCTAACTTCTGAGGACACTGTCTACCCAGAAACTCTTGTTCTCCAAGGCTTTCCATACCTCAGCACCAGGTGATAGAGAAGTACCATCGTCCCCAGCCTTTGTAAACTTCTTCTTCTTTCATACCTCAAAGATTCAGCTCTGTCCCAGTCTATCAACTTTCCTTGCAACCTTCCTTCTTGGGCAGAAAAGGCATTAGCTCCTGATTACAGGAAAGTTAGAACCTTCTCCTTTACGATATCATCATAAATCATCTCCTTTATGATTTCAACGCCCACTTGAGTGAGCCATGGACACTCTGGCCTTAGTTTCTTGTCTCCCTAACACTAATGACCTTTTACCCCAATATCACAGCCACCCCCACTCCTACAGCTATATCCTATATATTGTCATTACCAGAAACTGCCACCTCCAAACTCTCATTCCCAGCTCATTTTGTCACAGCTCCAATCTGTACAACTCTCCCACTGCATGCAGACCAATATACTGGCCCACACCTTTACCACTCACTATTCATCGATAGTCCCCTCTTTTCTTCCCTTCCCATCATTCTTGGCCCCTCAACTTCTCTCTTTCTGTTTTTGACTACAATATGGACTTAGTAACATTTGCTAAATAAGTGAAGCATTAGAAGTAAATACTGATAAGTTCCTTTATTTTTTTCTTTTAGTTTTCTGAGACAGGGTCTCACTATGTGGTCCAGGCTGGCCTTTGAACTCATTATGTAACCCAGGCTGGCCTGGAACTCATCACAATTCTCCTGCTTCAGCCTTCAAAGTGCTGGGATTACAGGCACGCACTACCACACCCAGTACATTCCATTTTTGCTTGGACGACAGAAGAACTAGAGAAAGTCACTCTCATACTGAAAATGGATTACCTACGAAATCTTAACTTTTCTTCATCCCAACAGAGACCTGAAGTTCTAAGCAAGCAAAGTAAACTAAATTACAAAAAGGAACAAATCACATCAGAGAAAAATAGAATGCATGAATTGTTTGACCATATAAATGAAATCGCTCCCACATAAGTAGATAAGAATTGAGCTAAAACCACAATTCATCAAGGCCAAGTGTGGACTAGTAAGACAGTGTGGTAAAGCCAGAAGGTACAAAGAAGGATAGTATATATTAATACAGGTTTTGATATAAATGAAGATATGATAATTATATGCCTAATAACAAAATAAATTAGATAAAAAAGATAAGGATAAATGATTCTACAATAATAGCTGGAGACTTCAGTATTGCACTCTTAATAATGGAATAATGACAAAACAGAATATAAGAAAGAAAACAGAGGACTTAACCTATCAAATTAACTAGCTCCAACAGGCACATACAGAATATTCTATCCCATGACAGTAGTGTACACAGTCTTCTCAATTGTATGTGACATTTTCCAGGATATGCCACATATGTCACACCATGAGTTAATTTTCAACACTTTTTTAAGTAGATAACATGGGCTGAGGATGTAGCTCAGTAGGAAAACACCTGCCTAGGATGCGTGAGACCCCAGCACCACATTAAAAAGATAAAAATACTTTATCCAGTGTCAGTGGGATAAAGTTAGAAAGCAATAAAAGAATTAAAATAGAAAATTTTATAAATTTGTGAAAATTAAACACATACTTAAGTAACCAATGGATCAAAAAAGAAACAGAAAATTAGGAAATACTTAGAGACTAATGAAAACAACAACAGCAACAAAAAAAATACCAAAACGTGTGGGAGACAGTGAAAGCAATACGAAGGAGAAACTTTGGAGATGATCACGTTAACTTTTTTTTCATCTCACATCAACAACCTAACTTTATAATTTAAGGAAGAAGAAACTTTCCAGAGTTACCAAGAGGAAATAATAAGAATTAAATAAGATAAATAGAGAATAGAAAAACAGTAGAAAAAAATCAATGAAACTATAAGTTGGTTCACTGAAAAGATCAACAAAATTGACAGGTCTTTAGCAACATGGATCTAAAGAGAGGGGAGAACGATGCCTCTCCCAGGAGGGAACATAGCAACCGAGGGAGAAGGACTCTTGAGCTGCCAGCCTGGCCCTCCAATGGCCTGGACAGCCAGTACCAGCGCTTCAAGCATTTTTCTAGAGGAAATTTACCACCAAAGCACTCAGCTGCCAGAAGCCAGGAACCATGTAGAGAAGCAGTATCTTACCACAAGAGCCATCACTGCTGAACCTATATTATTATGTTTGGCTATGGGGCATAGCTACTGTGCAATCTTACTTGATTTATACATCCTGCTTCTTTTTCAATCAAAGTTATAAAGAGCCCGAACAAATAAAATGACAGTATGTGGCTAACATACTGGGTGGTGTACACCCTGTTCCAGCTCTCAGTGTTCTTCAGAGATCTACTGCTATTCTGGTTCCCTTTCTACTCTGTGGACAAGTCCAGCCAACCCTGAGCCTGCCACAGAAGGGCAACTGAAGCAGCCCTCCAGCCCCGCACAGATACCCTGGCATGTGAAAATGGGTACACAGAAGCCCTCCAACTCTCCAAGGGTCCCCCACAGATTCCCCAACAGAGTCCCAGCCCCTCAAGTGCAGGCAAGTCCCACAAAGTCCCTTTCACATGCGACCTTAGGCAACTCCTGGTCTCCAGCCATCCCAGCTCCTGTCCCAGGGCCCACTGATCTCCCCCTCTGCCACTGGCTCCAACCTGACCAGAAGGCCTCAGAGCCAGCCTCACAGGCTAGGCATTGTCAATACAACAAAAAAAAAGAAAAAAAAATTCTTAAAAAAAAAAAAAGACTACACAGCCGATCTGAGGACACATTTAAAGCATTACACAGTACGGTCAAATGGAACTTAGTCCTGGAATTTGAGGATGGTTCAACACACAAAAAACAATTAGCATTACACGTAATATTAACAAAATTGAGGGGAAGAAAATGATCATCTCAATTAAGGCTGGATAAGTACTTAACAAAACTCAACACTCCTTCATAACAGCAACATTTAATAACTGAGGGCTAGAAGGAACTATTTAAACATAATAAAAGCCATACATGAAAAGCCCACAGTCAGCATCGTATTTAATGGTGAAAGCTGTTCTCCTAAGGCAGGGACACGGTGTGGATGTCCACTTTCACTGCTTCTATTCAACAAAGTACTGGACGTCCTAGCCAGAGCAATTAGTCAAAAAATATTTCAAAGACATTCTAATTGAAAAGAAAGAAGTGAAATTATCTCTGTTCATAGAATTTATGACTTACATATAGATAACCTTAAAGATTCCACACCAAAAAAAAAAAAAAAACCTGTTAGAACTGATAAGGAAATCAAAGTAGCAGGACAAACTGACAACACACAAAAATCAATTATGTTTCCAAGTAATTCCATTTCTAGTAACATCGAAAGGACTATAGTGTTTGAGAATTAACCAAAGAGGAGAAATATTGCATAATGAAAACTATAAAACATTACTAAAAGAAATTAAAGAAGGGGTTGGGGATTTAGCTCAGTGATAGAGTGCTTGCCTAGCAAGTGCAAGGCCCTGAGTTCGATCCCCAGCACCACCCCCAAAAAAAAGAAATTAAAGAAGACACAAATAAATGGAAACATATTCCACGTACATGGATTTAGTATCATTAATATAATTAATATGCCAATACTACCCAGAGTGATCTACAGACTTAATGCAATTCTTATCAAAATCCCAGTGACGTTCACTGCAGAAATTTTTTAAAAATCCTAAAATTCAGATAGAATCTAAAGGGATTCTAAACAGACAAAATAATCTTGAAAAGATAAAACAAACCTGGAACATTATACTTTGTGATTTCAAACTAGTTGTGTAGCTACAGTCATCAAAATGATGTATTACTCGCATAAAGACAGATACAAACACCAATACAAAAGAGCAAAAACTCAAACATGAGCCTTCTAATGTACAGCCAAATGATTTTTTACAAGGTTTCCAAGTCCCTTCAATAGTGAAAGGACAGTCTTTTTGCAAATGGTACAGGAGAAACTGAGTATCTGCATGCAAAGTAATAAAATTAGACCCTTAGCTATCACCATACACAAAAATTAACTCAAACCGATCAAAGTTCTAAATGTAAGACATAAAATTTGAAACTCTTAGATGAAAACAAATCTTCACAATATCGGATTTGGCTGTGATTTCTTGGATACCACTCCAAAGGCACAAGCAGCAAAAGAAAAAACAGGCAGATTCGACTTCATAATTTTTTTTAATTTTATGCACAAAAAGATAGTATCGACAGAGTAAAATGAAAGCCCACAAGATGAGATGATCCACAAATCATATATCTGAGAATTAATTATATGTAATATATAAAGAATTTCTAAAATTCAACAAGAAAAAATAAAACTCAAAAATGGGAAAAGATCTGAACAGAATTGTTCAAAGAAGATACGTAAATAAATATTAAACGACACTACAGTTCACTAATCATTAAGGAAATGCCAACCAGAAACACAATGCAACACCTCTTCACACCCATTAGCAGTGTGCTACATATTAAAAAAAAAATAACAGATGTTGGCAAGGATGTGAGGAGATTGGAACCCTTGTAACCATTGGTGGGAATGTAAAAGGGTGCACTCGTTATGTGAAATAGTGCGGAGAGGCTTCAAAAATGAAAAATAGAATTACCACATGATTCAGGAATTCCACTTCCGGAGATACACTCAAAAGAATCGGAAACAGGAACTGTAAGAAAAATCTGTACACCTGTGTTCATTGCAGCATGATACACGGTAACTAAAATGTGGAATGAATTCAAATGCCCATCAACAGATAAAAAGAGAAGCAAACTATAATATACACAGATGGCATACTATTTAGCTTTTTAAAAAATAGAAATCCTATCACAAGGTACAACATCAGTCAATTTGAGAACATTGTGCTAAAATAAAAAAAGGAAAGAAAACATTTAATAAGGGGCTGGGCATTTAGCTCAGCGGCAGGGCACTTGCCTAGCAGGCACAAGGCCCTGAGTTCAATCCCCAGCATTAAAAAAAAGAAGATAAAGAAAAGAAAAAGAGAACATTGTGCTAAATGAAACAATTCAGTCACACGTTGTATGACTCCTCTCATATGAAGCATCTAAAGTAGTCAAGAATCATGGAAACAAAAAGTTTAAAAGTATGCACAAGGGATTTGGGATGAGAAGGGAGAGGGATTATGGTTTAGTAGGCACAGAGTTTTGGTACTGCGAGATGGAAAATGTTTTAAAGATCTGTGGCACAACAATGTGAATATACTTAATGCTACTGAACGGTGCACATAAAATGACTAAGATGATAAATTTAATGTTTTCTGTTTTATCACTACAAAAAAGGAATGTTTAAGAAGTTAATGGGCAAGAATTTTCCAAAAATAATGAAGACAAATAGATGATCAAAACAATAAGCCTGGAGAACACCAGGCAAAATGAACAACAATCACACACGCACACACCTAAACCCATCATAGTCAACTGGAAACCAAATATAAAAAGAAAATATTGCAAGCAGATAGAAAAACCATAACATTATAAGCAAAAAATATTACAAACAGAAGAACAAAACTGAGAACCACAGTAGTCTACTTATCAGAAATTATGCAAGCTACCAACAAAGGAACAAACACTTTGAAGCACTAAAGAAAAATAAAACACCAACCCAGAAAAGCAGACACTGCTAAAACATCTTTCAAAACTGAAGAAGCAATAAAAGTTTTTCAAACAAATAAAATCTATAAAATTCTTTTCCAGCCCACCTGAAAAACTAAGCTTTCATAAAATAATAATAATGATGATGACAAACATATATATTTAGAAATCTGTATCCAGATAAGTAAATAAAGAACACTGGAAAAGAGACAAATAAAAGTAAATATTATTTTAATCACTCTAAAAATAGTAAAAATGTATTGTGGACTTTATAACATTTGTAGAAGTAAAATATATGATATCACTAGCACAAAGACAAGGAGAAAGAAAATGAAGTATTGTGTTGAAAACTTTCATACAATATATTATACTATATTACTTGAAAGCAAATTGTGCTAAGTTAAATATGTATGTTGTAAACCACCACTATTTAAAAAAAAAACAGTAAATCAATTATGGAGATAAAAATGGAATGATAAAAGAAGACCAAAATAAAAAATGAACAAAGAAAAGATGGTACAATTAGAAAATCACTAACAAGGAAGTATATTTAAATCAGACTTATCAGCAATTAAATTATAGGATCTTAACATCCAACTAAGACAGATACAGGATACAAATTGCCTGTGATGAATGTGATCACTATGTATATCTAAAACGCACCATTAAAATAAAATTTTTAAAAAAGACAGATAGAAGATATGTTGTCTATTAGAAACCTACCTTAAGCATAAAGATGTAAGTGGGTTAAAAGTAAAGAGATGTAAAATAATACACCAACCAAATACAGCCAAAAAAATTGGGGTCACTGTGCTGAAAGCACATAAAGTGAATTTCAGAACAAATTATATTACCTAATTTTTCCCAAATTAGAAAATTGAATCCAATCACACATGCAAAAGATTATGAATAAATGTAGTTTATCTTCGATCTGCAAAGTTAGCTCAATTTTAGAAAGTAAATCAATGTAATTCATTGTATCAACAAATTGAAGGCTAAAAATCAATACAGAAAAAATCGACAAAATTCAGTATCATTTCATAATTACTCTCACCTCAGTAAGGTGCACACACACATATGCACGCGCACGTGCACACACACACACACTCAGAGAGAAAATATCCATTGGAAAAGAAGTAAAACGGTCATTATTCAAAGACATCCTGATTGTCTACATAAAAAAAAAATGCCAAAGAATCTTGTGTTAGCTTTCCCAGTAGTGGAGTATAATACCTACAACCCGCAGCTGTACGGAGGAGAGGTTGAATTCAGCCCAGGGTTTCAGGGGATTCAGCACATATTGGCAGCTTCAAGACAAGAACAACCCAGAGGAAGGACAGGGCGTAAAGCTGCTTAATTTATGGCATCTGGGAAGCAGAGCAGAGGATATACTACCCAAGGTCACACCTCCACAGCCCATTCAGACACACTCAGAAGTGTGCTCTACCAATCCCCTGGGCAGCTCCCAGGCCAATCAAGTTGATACATTCAAGTTTAACCACAAATCTACAAAAATCACTAGAACACATAAACTAAGCAAGAGTGCAGGATATAGAGCCAATATGCAGAACTAAATTTTATTTTCTTCTGTTTTTATGTAACAGTTTTATTTTTTTCTGTTTTTATGTAACAGTTTTTTGCAACTGTTACATAAAAACATAAAAAGTGTACATATTTGTGGAGTACTATATTATGTTTCAATACATGAATATAAATGTGCAATACAGTAAGTCCCTGACTTAGGAATGAGTTCCGTTCCAGGAGAATGTTTGCAATTTGGATTCATTCCTAAATTCGACAAAGGGTGTCTCATACTCCTTTGACACAGATATAGAATGTATATTGCTTTGCGCTTCCCAGCAGTCCCCATCTTCACTGCTCTTCCTCTTGCTTCCAGACATCCTGGACTCTGACTGAGCACTGTAGTGCTGTATACTATCACACTGTACAGTAAGCACACAGCAGCACAACTGTGACAATGTTCAGCAGACATGTGAGCTACTGCCATAATTTGTTCTCAACTACAAATGCTCGTAATGCAAGATCTTTTCGCATCTGTGAAAGTTCACAATTCAAATGTTCATAAGTCAAGACTTACTGTATTTAAATTAGGCAAAACATATCTGTCTCCTCAAACTTATTATTTCTTTATGTAAAAAAACATTCAAAATCCTTTCTTGTAGCTTTTGGAATACATAATGCGTTAGCATTACTCACAGTCATCCTACTGTGCAATGGTGCACTAAAACTATTTACTCCTTTCTAAATTAGTATCCATTGATCAACTATCCCTCAACCCTCCATCATCTCTACTCTCCCTAGCATCAGGTAACCACCATTCTGCACGCAAGTATTATGATATGGGTCCCAAACCCTGGTACTGGGACGTGGTCTGCTAGGAACCAGGCCACACAGCACGGAGAGCATAAGAAATTCATTGCTTGCAGATTTGTATCAAAACCATATCAGTAAGCTGCAAGTGACAACTGAACTGCATCTGGTGACCGGCTCTATACAGCCAAGTGAGTCGATGTGCTCCAATTGTACAACTGCATCTGGTGGCAGACTTTAGATTGACGTCTGTTTTAGTCTGCTCATGGCCTGTAAGTTATTTCATTTACCAATTCCATATATGCCTTTTTCCCATACTGCACACTTGTCTCATTCGTGGTTTGGGTGAGCCCACGTGCTAACCCTAAGCAAAAGACAAATGTCACTCAGGAGCTTCTTTGAAAGGGATAAAAGAACCAATGATGATCGTACCACAGTGATATATATGTACGACCATGTTTATACCAACACAGTTTGTAATAGCTAAATCTTGGAAACAACCCAAATGCCCAACAACTAATGAATGGCTGAAGAAGATGTGGTTTTTCTATACAATGGAGTACTACTCTGCCATAAAAAAGGATAAACTTGAGGTATTTATTGGTAAATGGATGCACCTTGAGAACATACTCAAGTGAAGTAAATCAGACACACATGAGTACATATCGAATTGTTTCTCTGATATAAGAAACCATAAGTGTAAATAAGGACAAAAAAGTATGATAGATGCTATGTAAAAGAAAGGTAATATTCAATAGGGAGGAGAATTAGGGAGGAGGGGAAAAGAAGGAACGGAAAAAGAAAAGAAAGTGAAAAAGGAGAAAAATGTAAATAAAGCTACTGTAAACAGGGAAGGGAGGGAGAATGCAGTGGAGGGGTGAGGAAGAAGGGGGGGAACCAAGATATATCATGTACAGGTACAGATTAAATACGATGAATGTGATCACTATGTATACAATGTACCAATACATGTTCTTGGTAAATAAAATTAAATAAAAAGAAAGAAAGAATCAATTATGAGAGAGCAGAAGCTGACTCTAAGACTGCCAATCAAAAGAAAGCTGCATTTAAAACAGAATTCCAAGAGATCTACTAAAATGGTAGGTTCTTTGCAATAGGTGAGTCACATTCTCCAAGCCTGTTTAGAATAATATGTGGCAACTGTCTATGCAACAAAATCACAAAACTTTCAAAATTGCTTTGCCACATGGAAACCAAGCAACTTGCATTAAAAGACAAACTTTTGCCATTTTCCAAAAGAAAAAAGAAATGAACATGAAGAAAAGAAGTAATTATTAAAGACTACTACTTCATCAAATGTGTCTGCACTGAAAACATTCATTCTTAGTGGCTAATGCATTGCTAAAGCTAAGAAGCCCTTTACTGTTGATGAAGAGTTGATCCTGCCTGCTGCGAAGGATATTTACTGTGAACTTTTAAAAGAGGCTGTAGTTCAAATACGGCATATACTCCTCCTTCAGCTAGCACCATAACTAGAAAAATTGAAATTGATGAAATACCATAGATATTGACATAGAACTCTGAAAAAGGAGACTGGAGATGATATCAGAAAGTGGAAAAACCCCATTGCTGGATAGGCAGAACCATTGTTGTCAAAATGGCCTACATCCAAAACTAAAATACAGATTTAATGCAATCCCAATCAAAATACCAATATTATTCCTCACAGAACTAAAGAAAACAATTCTAAAATTCATACAGAACAAGAAGAGACACAGAATAGCAAAAGCAAGCCTGGGCAGCAAGAGCAAAGTAGGAAGCATCACAATACCTGAGTCAAGTTAAACTACAAAACTACAGTGAAAAAGAAAGCATAATATTGGCACAAAAGCAGACATGTGGATCAGTGAAACAGAATAGAGGACACAGAAACACCCAGACATGTTCAGTCACCTGATATTTGACAAAGGGACCAAAAACACACTTGAGGAATGATCATCTCCTTAACAAATGGTGCTGGGGCAACTGGCTATTCACATGCCGAAGATTGAAGTTATACCCATATCTCTCGCCACGTACTAAACTAAATCTATTTGGATCAAAAAATCTAAATATCAAAACAGAAACAACCTGTTGGAAGATGAAACGGGCAAAATACTTGAAATCATAGGCAAAGGCAAGACTTTCTGAACAGAACTTCAATAGCACAAAAAATAACAGCAAGAATCAGCAATGGGATTATATCAAATTAAATGCTTTTGCAGAGCAAAGGAAACAAACAACAGAGTGAAGAGACAACTTACAGAATGGAAACATATTTTTGCCGACTATTTCTCAGACAGAGGACTAATAACTAAAATACATAAAGAACTCAAAAAAATTAAACCCTCTCAAAATAAAAGATCTGGTCAGAAAATAGGTAATTGAAATGAATTGATACTCCTCAGAAGAAGACATGCAAAAGGTCCATAAATACATAAGAAAAAAAAATACTCAACATCACTGGTCATTAGAGAAATGCAAATTACAATAACACTGAGCCTTCATCTTACTCCAGAAAGAATGCAGAAAGAATGGCCATCACCATCACAATGCTAGGGAGGCTGTAGTGAAAAAGGATCCCTCCAACACTGCTGGTGGGAATGTAAACTAATACAACCATTATGGAAATTAGTACAGAGATTCCTCAAAAAACTAACAATAGAAATTTCACTTGACCCAGTTACTGCCCTATTAGTCATCTTCCCAAAAGAGTTAAAGACATCATATTACAGCAACATATACATAACAATATTTCCAGCAGCACAATTCACAATAGCTATACCTTGAAACAGTCTATATGTCCACTAACAGAAGAATGGATAAAGAAAATGTGGTATCTATACACAATGGAATGCTACTCTGCTATAAAGAAGGATAAATTTGAGCCATTTGTAAGAAAATGGAGCTGCCTTGAAAACATAATGTTAAGTGAAATAAATCAGTCGCATAAGCTTAAATATCATATGGCTTCTCTCATTTGAGAAATTCAAAGTATAAATAAAGAGCAAATAAAGGATAGATACATTATTCACAAATGGGAAGGGGACCAGAAAATGTAGAAAAGGAGGAAAGGGGATGTAAAAAAGAATGAATATGTGTCATGTATATGTACCAAATAACCATAATGAAAGTAGTCATTAAGTATCATGAATATGTGCTAATAAATTTTTCAAAAATTGATCATAGATCTAAATCTAAAGCCATGAAACTTCTAGAAGAAAACATACATTAATATTTCTTGTGAATTATGTTAGGCAAAAATCTTTAGATATAATATTAAATGTAAAATCCATTTTGAACAATGATTATTAGATTTTATCAAAATTAAAAATCACCCTTTGAAAGACATTTTAAAAGACAAGACAAAAATAAACCATTGAATGGGGAAAATATTCGCAAAACACATCTTTGTTAAAGTACTTGTGCTCTGAACATACAAAAAATCTTAGAATTTAATAATAAACATCAAATAATCTAATAAATGGGCATGGAAGGGGGCCAGACCCTTTATCCAAGAAGAGATAAAGACGGCGAACATATCTGTGGGGGAAATGCTCAATATCAAGTTTCATTAGGAAAGCAAAAACCACACTGAGATAGTACATTACACTTATTATAATAGCTAAAATCCAATTTCAAAATTGATTAAAAATACCAAGTGCTGACAGAGACGTAAAGAAACCAAAACTCTCATGCATCACTGTTAAAAATACAAAATGATACCATAGCTTTAAAAAACAGTTTCACCATTTCTTATAGGGATATACATATGCTTACCACAAGACCCAGCCATAATTTGTACGCTACACGCATACAATGAAAACATTTATCCACATAACGCCATTACACAGATATCTATAGGTGCTTATTTACTTGCCAAACCTGAAAAGGATATTTATCAACTATCTAGTGTGTAAATATATTGTGCTACTCCAAGAAAAAAAAATTTCTCAACAACAAAAAAGGATAAACTACTGATACATGACTGATTCCCAAAAATGTTATGCTACATGAAAGAAGCCAGACTCAAAAAGATTCATACTGCTTGATTCCATTTATATGACACTCTGGGAACGGCAAAATTATAGTGACAGAAATCAGTTGACAGGGCCCAGGGGAAGTAGAAAGGACTGACTACAAAATGCCATGAAGGAAATTTTGAAGATGATGAAATTATTCCATATCTCGATCACATTATGTGACAGTGTCTGTTTGTCAGAACTCACAAAAGGGTGAACCTTACTGTACACAAATTATACTTTTTAAAAGGCTGTCAAGAATGGGTACACGCTGGCTTATTATCCCTTCCTTTCAAACACGTGTATATTTTAACATTCCCATAATGAAACACTTTAAAATGAATGCTAATCTCATGCAAATGCTCTTCAATTTCTAATAGGTTATATATTCAGAATGTAAATACAAGAAAGTAGTGCAAAACAAGTCATAGGCCAAGAGTAAACACTTACAAAACATGTTCTGATAAAGGATTTACACTTAGAATATATAAAGAATTTTTGCCCAACTAAAGTCTCATGAAGCAAGAAAATTCTAGCAGAAAGCTTTTGCTATACTATGAAGATTCTTGTTCCAATATCCTCCTTTTTAGGCTACCCCCAAATGATTCCGAGCTTATCCTGGTACTCTAAAATCTTTTTTTTTTTTTTTTTTTTTTTTTTTGGTACTGGCGATCAAACTCAGGGCCTTGTGCTTGGTAGGCAAGCACTTTAACCACTGAGCTAAATCCCAGGTCCCACTAAAATCTTTTAAAAAGATAAAAACTAATAAATTTTACAAAAGTCGTTAGGACTCCAAAGCATCCTAAGCTATGGGAATAATTAAGGAAAACAAAAATGCAAAATTTGTTGATTCTGTCTGTTCCCAACTTTCCACACTTAGACAATGCTTTGTAATATAGAAGCTCCTTGATTATTACTTTTACTTTCTTAAACCACCGGTCTCATTGGTAAGTGGCAACTCTTAGGGCAAATGTGAGAAAGTACAAACTGTTTGTTACTATGTGCCCGCTTTTTTTACTCTTTTACTTGTATTAGTATATGTTTGTAGTACATAATGATTGCATTCATTGTGGAGAATTGGTGTATGTACACAATACATTTCAATTTTTTCCCCTTTCCCACCACCCTTCATTTCTGCCAGCATCAGATTCACTTATTTATCTTATAAATCCTTATGAAGTTAATTATCATACATACAGATTAACAGCCAGACTAACACACCAAAAGACATATAAAACATAAAAGACAATTGCACTAAATCAAAGTACACTTTCAACTACATTACCCGTGCTGGATTACAATAACTTTTTTCTCTCTTTTTTCCTATTGTCTGCCTCTTATTTTGTACTTTATATATGAATTTCTCAAATAAGAGAAACCGTGCTATATTTAAGCCCATAAGCTCATTTATGAGCTTAAAAATAGCAAGTGACTGATTTACTTCTCTTAACATTATGGTATCAAGGCACATCATTCTTTATAATTTGTACCCAAAATTGCCCTCTTTTATGGAAGACATACATCACACCTATAGTTTTAACTTGGTGTAAAAATCATATAACTTACAACGTATAGTAGAAATCATATAACATCTTAGTATAAATAAAATAAAGCCACTTCATGATGGTGATAAGCTGTCAGAACTGGACTAGGTTGCCTGGCAGGACCACCAGCATCGCGGCATGTGGCTGTGTCAACTGCACTTGGAATAAAGCTGTGCAGCCTACTCTGCGGGTTGCGATGTGCTTCAAAATCCAGCTCCTCTTTGTTGTAAGACTTGAGAGACTTGCTAGTGGAAAGTGGTACCTTTTTCCTAATAAGTGGGTCTTTATGGAATTTTGGGCTCGGAGGGGACACCTTTTTTTTTTTAAACACATAAAAAGATACTGTAGATGTTAGAGGTGACCCAAAGGACTATTACACTTTCTAAAAATCAATCTTAGACTAACCACCGTGTTAGGAATTACATACTCCAAATTTTTTTTCATTCTTTCAATATGTCATATACAGAATAGCTCTGAAAAATATGGGTAAAAAAAATTAATTTTGCATAACTAAGCAACCAAGTAATGCCTTCATTTTGAAATTATCTATCACCAGATTTCCATGTAACCTACATTATCTCAAGTATTAGGTAATATAGACAAACACTTCTCTACATATGTGCAAGATATGCCCCTTCAGGAAAGCCCGATACAGTATTTTCCTCCCTTCCATAAGGACAGCTAAATTTTATTGCTCTCTCTGAGCCGTGAAGAGCCGATCATCTTGTGTATACAGCAAAGCTGTGTCTGAAAAATGTAGCAAAACATGACTGTCCAGAGAATTTGCAGTCAGTCGTAACTGACAGTACATTTAGCTTAGGAATATCAGATAGAAGTATCATAAATATATCCTGCCTCTCTCATCTTGCCTTCAGTAACTGTAACAATAATTTCTAGAATCTTTTCTTCCTGATGCATCCATAAACAATAAGCATCCCTTTGTTAAACTCTAATTGCTCTTCCTACACAGCTGTGCCACAGTGCTGCTCAAGAAAGAAGCCTCAACTGTTAAGACAGTTATTAATAAAATAATACCAGACCAAACAAAAAGGGCCTGGGGAGTTTAGGAAAGCAGGTTACCCACACATCCTTTCAGAACACCATAGGCCATGTTTTAAATGCTAAATTTCTCTATTCTTTTCTCTTAACTATAAACCTGTAGTGAGAGGCACAAGAAAATAGAGGTTAAGAACACGGCCCTCTTACAAAGAAGAAACAAACAAATACAGGGACAAAACTTTCTTTTCTTGTCTGTGATTTGTACTCTGAGTAACATTTTGGCCATTCTTTTAAGATCATGATATACAAAATATTAATTATGGTGGTTCTCTAATTATTTTGTTATGAAATTTTGTTTTATTTTTTCATACAACTAAGAATAGCACTTTTTATATTTTCTTTATTAATACCTACTTGTATTGCATTAAAATAATAAATAATTTTTAAGAAAATGTGGCCTCTTGAGCTACCCTGTATTAGTTTGAATTCCAGCTCTTCCACTGACAAGCTGTGTGAATGGAGAATATTACTCAAACTCTCTGTGCCTCAATATCTTCATCTGAAAACTGGGGCTTATAACGGTTTATTGCTGTTGTGAAAACTGCACAGTTTAACAGCCATAAAGAGTTTAGAAACATGATTTGCATATATTAGATGTTCAATATGCATAAACATGTGTGATTTTTATTCATTGCTATATACCTTCCCCTACCGGACTGGTTGGTTTGTTAGTTTTCCTCTTTTTAACTCACACCTGTGACCTAACCACATCCTCAGTGATGAGCGCAAAAGCTGAAAAGTCCCCAGACTACCCATTCGTGCTTCAGTAGCACTGTGGCTACAGCAATGGAAAGACCATTTCTGGTAGTCGTAAAGTGCTGGAGATACTCACCGAATTAACCAAGTCAGTTTTAAACCTTAGAGTTTTTCACCCTTCAGACTGACACAATACAGGATGACACATTCCTATCCCCTCCTACTTGAGAAACTCCAAATGCTGTTTATCCTAGAAATATCTTGACATGTTGGAAGTTTTCAGCTTCAGGAAATGAAACGCACCACAGTGGAGGATTGAGATATCAGCAAATTTGACATGAAATTACTTCGCAGAGTGTGGAAAAAGAAGTGCTCTTCAAGAAGAAAAGCCTAAGATGAAATATGCATAGATAGATACAGCTTCTATATATTTAACCCACATGCGATCGCCATCTGTGTGCTTCCCACAATTATACACTTATTTGGCAAATCCAGTCAACAGCAGTATACTTCTCACAGTGAATCAGTTAAGACACATTTGGTAGCTAGCAACTGAGTGTCTGACCACCGATGGGTTAACAGTAAACACGTTTTGTTTTTCACAGAGGCTGGCTCCTTTCTCACCTTCTGCCATCCTCAGCAGGTTAGCATTTCTGTCCTCGGGCTTGTCCTGGAAGGGTTACAAGGTGACCACCTCAACTCCAGATCATAAATTCACAGAGCATATTCCAAAGGAGGGAAAGAAAGAGCCGACTCTTGCCATCTCTCCACTTATCTTTTCCAGAAGCACCACTCACTCCCAGTCAGCACCCTCAAGGTTATACTCCATTGGCCAGAGCTGCACCACATGACCAGTCCTGGCTGCAAGGAAACATGGCAGCATCCAACATTCCCAACCTTTATCACAGGAGGAGGAAAAACAGGGGAAAGAATGGTCAATGAGTAGGCAACAAGAGCATCAGACCTGCTTATTAGGTCTTTTTCCTGATTTTCCCTTTGGAAAACGCTTAATTATCCACTAAGAAACAAAGCATCTGCCATTAGTAAATCTCCCTCATGCCAGCCCTGGGCAGCGTTGAATGTTCATTTTCTGTGACTTGACAGTACTTTGTGCAAGTGTACATGACTGTGTCCTGTTTTGCATTGTTATTGTTACTGGTACTTGTTTCCCCTCCACAGTTAACGCCTAGGATGGGAAACATGTGTCTGCACCACTCTATCTCTAGTGTCTGCTGGCAGTGTGGCTGAAAAAATTAGACCAAATTATTTAAACTACGATGATGAAACTACTCCTAAATGATCACACATACACTACACTGTAATAGGCAGCATACAAAATCACAAAAATAAAAATTCTGGAAGAAGTAAAACTAAGGGAAAATTGCTTACACTGATAATCACCCAGCTAAGCAGAGTCACTTTTTTCAACCAGATTTTGTCTGTGATAACAAATAACAAGAAACAAGAAAAAGACACCAAGCGTCCAGCCTGGCTCTATGCAGGAACAAGGGTTTTCAGGACTTTAGAACGTGGAAGGCAAGGCCCTCACGGTTCCTAATGCAAGCTTCTGTCCCTAATGTTTTGGAGGACTATTAAGCACTTCCAGAGCTATAGAAACAATGACCAGCCCAGTAACACAGAGTCTAGTGCTCCCAGGACTAGGGCAGGAAATACGCAAGATAAGCCTGGAATGTCTTGTCCTACCAGAAAGCACAGAAGCTATTGAAGAGTACTAGGATCCTACACGAGAGACCTACTAACCAAATACAGTGTAGCTCAACATCATTAAGTACGATTGCAATGAAGCGAAGTATATCAAATGTATTTAAAATTACAAATACCTGATGATAGTTTATAATTGATTCATCTTTAAAAGACTTATGGGCATCACTTCATTATGTAAAAATTTACTGGAAAAGAACATAACATTTATCCTACCTTTCTTACATTAACTTTACTAATGAGTACCAAATAGTAGGTTAGGAAAGGTGTCTCTTTATAGAAGTATTCCAGTTAATTAATTAAAAAACAGAGTAAAAAAAAAAACGGGGTGAGAATATCACCACTCCGCAATCTCTAATGAATTAATGACCTCGGCACTAATTATCAACAGGTGTTTACATTACAAAAAGAACAATGATCAAACATCTGATACACTATAATGGAAGAACACCTCTATGAAGTAGTTTCTTGAAAAAGAAAAAAACTGAATTAAATTCGATCAAGCCTCTAGATCTAGTTACAAAATTTACAAGAATTACTGAGGGGGAAAGGACATGCTATTTAACAATCAGCAAAATAAAGACTACAGGAAACTACAGAACAAACAGCTCAACCAACAAACTGTAAGATGAAAAAGATAGAGGTGAAAACCTATAGATTATGAGTCACTTGAGACACATCCACTAATTGCAATGTGTTAGGTTATTTAGATTCTAATTTCAAAGAAACTGTTTTCCTGTGCTGGGTGGGGTAAAAACCAGGGCTTCACACATGCTAGGCAAATGTTCTACCACTGACCTTACATACCTAGCCTATGACTTCAAAGAAACTTTTTAAAACTATGATAATATTTATATAAAAACAAATACAGTTTCAATATTGGCTAGATGCTTTGTCATATTAAGACACTGTTGTTTTAAAATTCTAGCTGTTAATGATAGCACTTAAGGATTCCTTAAGAATTCTTGCTTTTGAAGAAATGGATTGCTATCTACCCAGATGAGAAAGTAGCATGCTTGGGATTTGATGTAGTGTGATTTGAGGAAGGATGCTGGAGTGGGTAGAGCAGATAGGCTATAATTTGTAGACCATTGGGCTGTGTGGTAGGTACAGGGAGATTGGAAATTCATAATTTTCAATACTTTCCTAGATCAAAATATTCTTAAACTAAAAAAATTAACTAACTTCCTTGGATAACTAAGGCAGTACAAAGGAGACAATATTGGTTAAGACAAGATGTTAAACAGAATTTGGCAAGTAGCCTGTAAGGAAAAAACTCCTTTTCAAAAGTGGGGCAAGTCAACAGAAGCTGCTCCATTGGTTTGTTGGAACTGGATGGTTTAAACAATGGAAATACATCCCCCTCAGTTTCGGAGGCTAAAAGGCCCAGATCAATGGGTCAGCCGGTTTGGCTTCTCCTGAGGCCCTCTCTTTGGCCACAGACAGTCAGCCACCTACTGTGTCCTCACATAGTTGTTTTTCCATGTACGTGTACCCCTGGTATCTCTCCTGTGTGCAGATTCCCTCTTGTAAGATTGGATAAAAGTCCATCCTAATCACTGCAATTTTAACTTAATCACCTCTTTGAAGATCTTACCTCTAAATGTAGTCACATGTAGGCACTGGGGGGTAGGGCTTCAATGCTTGAAGGTGGTGGGGCACATAATTCAGACAGGACAGCTCCATCCTAAGCAATTCAACATCATGATTTACCCTTGGAATTTGTCTGACTAGTTGACCTCCCTCTATAAATGAAAAACAAAAATAGGAATTAGGTCAAGGTTGGTAAGGGCACTTCATTTCAATTTACTCTCAATAGATTCTAAGTATCCAAAAAAATTAAACCAGGTCTAAAAGATGCTGCCTACAAGAAGACAAGAATTTTATATGAAATGGATTAGGGTGTCCAAGTTCCTATCCAAGCCCAGTGAACCTGTCATAGCTTGGATGATCAATATCTTTCTGACTTTGCTTGAGGCACCTTATCCCATGCAGAGAATGGATGTGTGCACAGAAAATACGTCTTTGCCTGAATCTGAGGCTGCAAAGAGTCAACATGAACCCCTCTGTGTACCATCTGCGTTAATAGGGAGAGACAGGGGAAGCTTCCTGCCATCAGCAGCAACAGAGTTTAGCCTCTAACATCCAACACTGCCCTAGATGGCCTCCGCACATGTACTCTCTGTCCGGGCTCCTTGCCAATCTCTTGTTCAAGGATTCAGCAGGAGCAAGCAGAGCATTCTGTTCACAGGTGGTTTGGTTTGTCTAATTCCAAGTTTTCTGGGCACCTAAACAAATCTCAGCACTCTTCTCTCTTATTCCTCCCTTTCCCAACAGTCTGCCAATGAGATACAAAATTGTGGTTGCTTAATTGGGCATTGTTTTGCTACCTTGAATGAGACTGTATTTCCAGGGACTCCCCTGTCCCCACCATTTATTGGAGCTTGTTTTACTCCAAGGTCTCATCTAATCAAATGTATTGGCCAAGCTGGCATCACTGTGGGCTCAAAACCAGACGACAAAAGCCTGTCAGATCCACCTGCATTGTGCTTTGTCTTTTCATATCAGCCAAAATATAGGAAGACTTTTTTTTGCACACATCCTGTGCACACATTTGAGTTTTGTGTAAGGACTTGAGTATATTGTTAGTGCAGAACTATACCTGTATTAATTCCAACATTTCTCCATATTATCACTTATTGATGCAAGAGGATACTTAGTCCATAATTCTTCAGACTGACACAACAAATTACATAAATTACACAACTCTTCATTAAATAACCACAGGGATTCCTGCAGCCATAATCGTCAATCATTCTGAACTCCTGGATTCCCCAAAATTCGCAAGCCAAAACAATCCCACCAGGTAACACCTTGGAAAAGCCAATATACAAGGCCATTGGAAAGGGGTTAGAGCACAGGCTCCTACTGAAAAAGGACAGTACCTGAAGTTTGCCATCCTGAAGAGAACCACGGCTCCTGTGGCACTGACAGAGGAAGTGGCAGAGGTTATGTGGAAGAGCCCTGAGGCCACTGAGCGCAGGAACCCTCCACAGAGATTCCCAGGCAGCAGAAGGCGTCCTCGTTCCAGATTCCCCAACCGCACTCTGCTACAGAAAACTTGTCTCCTTGGACATTTCGTATATCGGAAATTAGAAGCACTGTGTCTTCCTGAGGACTCCTGTCGGAAAAGAGCAAAGGAAAATGAGAAACTGTTATCGACACTTCCTCTTCAGTGAACATAGCAGAAGCGTGCAAAGAGCCTACATTTTGGAGCCAGGCAAACTTGGCTTCTAATCAGGAGTCTTCTCCCTGCTATCTCTGCAGATTTGGACAAATTACTTAACTTCACTGAATCTCCATGCTCTTTTGTATAAGATAAGAATAATTCTATCAAAAGGTGACTTAGAGGATTAAATGATGTGCTGTAGGGAAAGTACCTGCCACATGGTTTAGCTCAGTAGATGGTTCTCTTTACAGAAAACCTTCTAGGAACCAAGATGAATATGAAATCATTGACCACAATATCTCTTTCATCATCTAATAACAGGAAGCATATAAAAATCTCAAAAGTACTAAAGCTGTGAGAAAAATAATTAGATAAAAATATATTAAATTGTATCAGATAAAGGACTTTATGCTTAATCCTTCCTTCTACCACATTCTAGTGGAAGATTTTCAGTGTGGCTATCACCAAAGCTTGGGGGAAAAGCAGTCCTCTGTGTTTTGTAGCCTTCTTTAAAATCTAAATTTCAACACAATCAAGTCAGTGTAGTGCGCGGGAGCTAAGATGAAGCACAGCTGTTCAAATCCTTGCAATAAGACCCCGTGTGACTCCCACACCTGTTCGTGTGGTTGCTCCATAGGACATATAATGGACCAGAGTTCGGAACCACGGCTGCACAGGTCCCACTCAGATCAAATCCGAACTTCTGCAGGTGAGGCCTGTGTGTCTCTCTGACATCTTCCTAGATAATTCTGATGTGCAGGAAGGTGGGTGTGGGGATCCCTGGGATGCACAGAATGTACTACCATCTGAAACTGGGGAGACCAGGGAAACAAGTTCCAAACATGGAACCAAGTTCAAAGCAGGAGAAGATTCAGAAGACTTGAGCAAAGGGAGAGATTCACCGAAGTTAATTAATCTACCAAACCACCTTTCTAATTTAATAACAGACAACTGCTCCAATTAGGTCTCTGCAGTACAAAAGGAAAATGCAAAAGAATTTGGTTAATGGAAAAATAGAAATAATCTAAATGTTTTCCAATAGGGAAACGAAAGAATTAATGTTGATATTTTCACACAGTGAATATTATACAGGCATTAAAATGAATTAATTAAATCTACATGTATGAATGTGGATAGATCTTGAAAACATAATTTTGATAAGAAAAATACCTACTTTTTAGCAGTGCTATGGATCAAAAGTAAAGTTTTAAACCAAAAATGATATTATATATTATCTTAGGTACATAATATATGTAGCAAAACTAAAAAAGGTAGGTAAAAAAAATAGGATAAAAGTTATTACTGGGATCCTGGGGTAAACTAGAGAATTAGAAAAATATAAACAGGTAGAAGGGAAGGTGGCTATGATCAAAGCATAATATATGCATGCATGGAAATGTCAATGTGAAATTTATTATTAATCTGTACAATTAATATGTGTTAATTATAATAAAAAAAGTATGATTAATTTTAATGCATAAACTTCAATTGGATCTTTGTTCAAGGGAAACGATAGGCATAAAAGACATTAGAAAAACTGGGGAAATTTCAATATGGATTGAATACTAAATAATTTCATTCAATTGTGTTCATTTTGTTAGAGACAATAGTATTATGAAATGTGTAGGAATTAGCCTGATTCTTAGGTGATACTTACTAAAGTTTTATGATGCCTACAACTTACTTCCAAATGGTATAGCAAAACATATGTGTTTTGCCTACACACACACACACACACACACACACACACACACACGCACCAAACCGGCAAAATAACCTTAGGGCTTTGGTAAACTAAAAAGAGTAGAGGAGTCCCCAAGTGGCAGTCTGAGCTAACTACAGTAATAGTTGTTTCTGGAATTGCAGGCGAAGGTTGATGCTTCCAGGCCCAAAACCCCCAGTAGGAGACAGAAAGCCAGAGTGCCCAGGCCTGTTTCTCCAGTCTAGGCTGTGCGTGGGTGATTCTCTACCTGCAGGAGCAATCTGTTTTCTCAGCACACTTTGCTTTCTGCCATTATGGCTCCAATTAACATAGAGAACGCAGCTTCTGTTCGTCTCTGTTCCCTAACAGTCCATGAGCTTCATGAGGATACAGATCGTGTCTATTTGTTGTTGTCCTCCCAGCACTTAATGCAAAGCCTGGTGCATGGCGAGTCTGTAATAAATAATTGTTTACTTGATCTAATGGCCTTTTTCCAAAAGGAAGATGTCCATCTCTTCTCAGTCACCCAGCCATGTCCGCATTCACATGCCCATGAGAGGCTTTTTACTGATCAACATTTGCTACTATGTTATATACACCAGAGTTGCAGCTGAACCTGCCACAAGCCCCATGCCCATCCAGTAGCTACTTTAAAAATTATTTATACCCATAGAAATGTTTGTATGGTATGATTTGATTAATCCAAATATTCCCTATTTGCCTGCTCATCCAAAAGCATTTACTATCTCTCTGAAGCTCTAAGGATGGTGAAGGGCAGATACCTCATGACCCTTGTTCATTTGCAAATGTAAATAAACTAGATTCAGGAATTCTTTATTTCATAAATCAGTTACAGACTCAGTAACCAAAAATCTCCCCCATCTCTGACAATTCTTGGTGCTGATATACCCATTATTAACTTTTCATAAACATGCTTGTTGCATATATCCACAAATTAAGTACATATAGATCATTCAAAATGTTACCTGTAACGTTCACAGTGTACATTCCAGTGAATTCTCATACCCTTCTACTCACGTGGTTATGAGGATGTCCAGAAAGATCAGCTTGGCTGATGGGGCCAGTATTACCAGAGAAGAAATGGCAATGTGAGTGGAGACCTGAGAGAAGAGATAGATAAAGTTAAGATGATAATGAAATTACCAGGGGAAGAAATATGAAGAGTATATTTCAATAAGTTCGTATGAGTCTGAAGAAACCTGGAAGGATACAAGACAGAGAAAAGAAAAGAGAGGGACGTAGAGAAAGAAGCAGTACTCTATTATCAACAAAATAAGTAGATAAAAAAAAATACTTTGGGAGCTGCATCAATAAGTAAAGGAAGTTAACAAGCCAGAGACATCTACCCAACTCTCACCTTTCTGCCTCACACAATCAATGTGTGAGCAGAAATTCTATTAATTAAATTACTGTATATGTCAGCATACGAGAGGAGTTTGCCACATAAGCCATCATTTTGTTAACTGTAATTTTTAATGATGCATCACTGCATAATTTATCTTTTGTGCTGACATAGGTCTTCATCAATTCATTTGTTGAAAATATAGAACACCTGCAGAAGAACATTCTTTTCTCTAAACTTATAACTGAAATACCAAAATCCTCTTCCCAGAAATCCTGAAAGTTTTTGAAAACTGTTTTGGTTATTTGGCATAATGAAACTCATACTGTTTAATCCACTTCTTAAAGCCATTAAATTGCAATCCATTTCTTAAAAATTCTTAAATTGCAAAGTTCAGTGTTTTTTTATTTAAAAATATAAATACTGCCCACCAACATAAATACTAGGTCCAATCTATGATTTTCAATAAATCTTCAGGAAAAAGCTTTTCCACTATATAAACTAACTAGCCCCATCCTGTGAAAATAGCCATCTTTTATTTCAAATGTTTTTAATTAATATTATGTTCTACTTTCCCCAGTAAATAACTTTTGAAATGTCCTGTTAATTACATCCCCTAGGTCAACACAAGAAAACATTTTTTTCTATTTTAAAAGCAGACTTTTGAACATAAGCTCAGCAGCAGTAATCTTCTGGGGGAAAAGAACTAGTGGTCATTCGCCTTCTAAAGGTTCCTCTGTAGCAACCTGTGGCCTGCCCACGAACCTTAATTAGTTTGAGAGATCATGATATAGAGCCTCTTCAACTGGCTAGGAGTGGTAGCTCTCTGTGGAGAAATAGAGCAAGCTTTTGTACCAGGTAATTTAGGGAGCAGCAACAGGCTAATATGCAGACAAGAGAGGGTGCAGCATGTGGTGTGGTTCTCAGCAGAGCAGCAGGCCCCTAATGAGGCCCAGTAGTGGATAGCAGCTGGTAAACTTGGGGCTCAAAATAGGAGGCTCTGAGGGCCTTTATTTGCTAACAAAAGACTGCAAATTGCTCAAAGGCCCAAGTAGGCAATGAGAACATGTTCATATGGTGAGCCAGTATATAAATTTTCAAAACAAATATTACAATATATGAATTTACATTGCAATGAAAATCAGAAGAGTCCTATGATTGTAGACATTTTGGTAAGAATAGATACAAAAATTGGCTATTAAATTTTGTGTAAGAAAATCACCACCTGCTCTTCTGTCCATTCTGTAACACCTGGACTAAAATGCACGGTGTGTGTTGTAACTATTTGTGTAATCATGCCATGCACTGTCTGCAACCCCAGACCCCTGACAGTTAAAACACGATGTGTTTGTAGAGTAGTACAAAATGAATGGTATTTATGCATCACAAAATTATTTTCTAGCTACCCAGCAATAAACAAATAATGAAGCAAATTGTACAAACCACAAGAAAAAAATCTTTTGTGATAAGAGAAGATCAAGACTTACCTACATTTTTAAGAACTGCTCCTAAATAAGTTCTTGTGAATGTGTACACAATTTTCTTATTCTGTACAATTTGTTTACTGATAACAAACATTCTCTTCAGTAGCTGGACTGACAGAGTAGCACAACCAGCAATTTCCAAAGGAAAACCACTCAACTAGGTACTAACTATACTATTTGGTTGTGTATTAAACTTTTTCTCCTCTCATTTCCTAACACTACTGTAAAAATAACTAGGAACTTTGTCCTATTTTCTTTATTATTTAGAAATATTTTTCAGCTTTATTGATGTATAATTGACAAAAAGTGCTCATGGTCAATTGCACAAATTTGATATATACACATTGTGGAATGATTACCACCATCAAATTAATTCACACATCCATTACCACACATAGAATAATTTTTAAAGTATTGATCCATGTAAGTCATAATTATTCTGTCTGCTCTTTTAAATGAAAGGAGGGCACTTCTTGGACCCATTCTAGATCTAACATAAAGAAAGACACAGTCTTAAACACACATGTCACGCTTGCTCACTCTCTTGTAATAATCTTGAACCACTTATTTAATTTTGGAGGGACTCCCTTAGCATTTCCTGGCAGATCCTAATTGCAAGGCTTCATTATTCTGTTGACATTTTTGAACCACTGTAATTGTGACTTCATGATTTATAATTCGAAGATACTTCTGATTCACATTTTCCTCATCCTCTCCACATCTAATTCTTCACCAAATTTTTCCAGTCCATCTGAAACATGGCACCCTTCTGTAGCTATACACTAAGTCAACTGCCACCATTTCAGCTTGAGTCAGTGATGAAAAGACAGTATTCTACTGGCCTTGTGAACACTGTTCAGCCCTCAGTGTTCACATTGTGTTCCCTACTACATCACTCTTTCACCAAAAGTGTACCATGGTTTCTTTTCCTGAAGGATCTTCTGATATTAAAGTCTTCCACCAACTGCCTAGCATTCACACTTGTCTGAAATTCCCACTCCCAATGTGGCGACCATAGTTCGGATCTAAGTTTTCCCAAAGGCCAGTGTGTTACAGGCTTGGTTGCCAGCCAATGTACTACTAGGAGGAGGAAGAAGCTTTACAACATGGGGTCCAGTGGGAAGGCATTTGGTCGTTGCGGGTGTGCCCCTGAAGGAGACATAGTGACCCTGGCCATTTCTCTCTCTTTCTCTTTTCCTTCCCAGACACCATGAGGTGAGCAACCTCTTGCACCACATACCTTCACCTGTGATGTACTGTGCTACCAAAGGCCCAAAGCAGAAGTAGCCATGGACTGAAACTATGAGACAAAATAAACTTTTCCTCCTTTGACTTGTTTATCTCACATATTTTGTTATAGCATCAGAAAGCTAACATAGTGGCCATTTCGTGGTAAGCCCAACTTCCCAAGCCACTCTCTGCTTCATAAACACGTATTACCCCTACTTCTCCCAACAGGCCTGTTTTCATCACACGCCTTTACTCATGCCATCTCCTATTCTATCATTTTCTAACTATTGCATGTGCACTCAAACTAGATTGTAAATAGGAAATTAATTTTTTGCTGATAGGCAATAATTTAAGAAACATATTGAGGGCACTGAATGAAGAAAATACAATACTAATTCCTGGTAATACATGTATGTATATTTGAAATGTAAATTACAACTCACACCCTAAATAAGAGGTAAATTTTTAAGTTTTTTCCTCCTTTTGGGATGATTTGTGCTATTGCCTGTATCTATTAGAGAAGATAATTACACTGACCCAAAAAGAACAAACTTTTCTTACCTCATCCAATACCCACACGTTTGTTCACCCTCTCTCGTCTTCTCTTTTTCCCCAACTATGCGATTCATTAAACCTTATTCATCGTTCACAATATTGTAATAGTCTCACTGGAAGTGTCTCATCATTCATTAGTGAATAGGGTGAAAAACTGATCAACAGAAAATGTGAGCAATAATTAGCCTAGGAGGAAAGGACAAAGAAACGCAGCTTCACCCTTTCCCTGCTCAAACCACGCCCTCCCTCTCGGGCAGAGACTGCCCTCATTCCAGTCAGGTTGGTGCCCATGACACACCATGAGGAAGAATCCCGAGGTGAGTACAGTTTACTTCTACACAGAGTATACATCGAAGCTGATCTTCTCAACCAGGAATTTTGTTTTCCTTCACTATTGTTACTAATGACAGAAATTCTTGTTTAGAATTCATGTTATAATAAACTAGGAGTCCCGGGCTCTGAAAACAGATGACCACTTGATTTATCTGGGCAAATGGCTGCCAACGTGAGCACGTGTGCCCGGTCCTTCATCACATGCTCTCTCTCACAACCTTCTTCAGTTTTCATGAGCTGACCCCGTCAAAAGTCTCCAGTGTACGACACTCTTCCAATTACAAAGTCCATTCAACTTTTATTATGGTTCATAATGAAAATGCCTGCCTCAGGCTAGAGGAATAGGAGGGTTGGGGGTGAGAGAAGAGGAGCTCAGGCAGGGGCCAAGCGAAGCACCAGGCATCCGGGGTTGGTGGCCTGAGGGGTCAGTCACTTGTCACAAGCTACAGTTGGTGAGCTCCTGGGGAAATCACCTAACCTCCAAGATGCCAGGCTGCCTCTGCCCTATTGACAGAGATGGGCAGTTAGAATAGTCTCAGACTTTTGATGAAAAGAGTTTGATCTGTTACAAAGTTTATTTCTGGTTTTTGTATTGGCAAATGGCTTTAACCTGTAAAATGATCATTTCTAAGATTGTGCTGTTTAACCCATAAAATGATCATTTTGTAGATTTTGCTCAGCAATGTCTTCCTTTATATACTCAATGTGCTAGGAAACCCCAGCCCTAATGAGTGCCACAGTGGGGTTTTAGCCTTTATTCCAGCGGTAGGAGTCAGGCTCTTTGCAGATACCTTCTTTTGTATAAGTGCTCAGACCCTAACTCATATTTGAAAATAACATTATTAAGCAACTTTTACTCTCGTACTAGTCAGAGTTCTCTCCAACATCATTATAATTGCTTCTTCAATTTCTTTCTTCTCTACTGGGTAAGAAGCTCCAGGGAGACAAAAGGACAAGAATTTGCTCTGTTTTGCTCAGTGTCTGCCTATGGAAGAGGAACTCTTTTGACTAAATGACTCCTTAGCATCCATCTTAGAGCTATCATCAGGGTATTGATGTCCCACACAGACAGGAGGCAGTGTTTTCCAGCTGGTCCTCAGCTCGCTGTCTAATGCGTCTGGTCATCACTGAGAATATACCTTATTTAAGGATAGAGGGAAAATGAGGGAAAATCTCAAAGGAATGGAGAACTGCACCCATATCCCCTCAGTTTCCCATATTACGGGATACTTTTAGGTGGCAGAATCAGTTTCTTCTGTGCTGCCCCGGGGTCATGGAAAAGGTAAAGGGTGCCATCTTCAGGAAGTCATCCAGTCTAAGTCGAGTCTATCTGCAAGCAGAATACAGGGACATTTGCCTGCATCTTTGTCCTCAGAGTCCGCACTTCAGAAACACCAAAATACCCGTAACTGACACTTTCATGCTTATGTCTATAATCTTGTCTCCCTGGAAAATGCACTCTCAGTGCCCTGCCCCTCTTCATTCGGTGATTTTTTTTATTAGTCCTTCAACTCTCAGCTCATGTCATTTCCTCAAGGAAGCTTTCCTTGACTACCTTGGCCTGGAGACCTCGTAGAACACTGCGGTTTACCTTCTCTTGAAACCGTATGATTGCAAACTCTTTTTGCTGAGTAATTAGTATGTGAAGTTCATCACAATGAGAAAAATTGCTTTGCAAAATGCATTTTAAATTGTCATTTTTAAATGTCACAGAAACAACTGATGTCAGAAATTCTTGGGTATTCTTTTTAATATAAATTCCAAAAGATTTTAATAAATGCGAATGACTCTGTGGGCCTGTTTCTAGGTTTGAATAAAGATTGTAAATATTGAACAAAATACATACAGGCAAGCTTCTTCACTGCAGGACTTCTCAGAGCCTTTGTTATGTTAACATGCGTTATGAATCACTAATAGCACCATATTACTGCTATTAGTTTTACTGCAATAGCAGCATTAATATTACTGCTATTACTGGCATATTTGACTAAAAGCCCTTTTTGTAATGGCATATACTCTAGGAGGCCTAGACTCAGGCCTCTTAATGGTGACTAGATATCCCTGAACCAGGAGCTAGCAGATTTTAACAGAAGAGGTAGAGACTAGCTTCTGAAACCATACACCAGCTTCCTGGCTTCCATCCCCTTACAGTGCACAGTAATCCGTAGTATGCTCCCAGCTTCCCAGGTAGCCCCAAGCAGAAGTGGCAAGTGCCAAGGTAAACCAGCTCCAATCAAGTAACCTGCATCCTTGGGCAAAAGGAGTAAGAAATTAGTTACTGCAAGTCAAACATACAGACGAGTCAAAAATTCCCAAGGAAACCTTAACGAATGCCCATTATCTGGCCACCCACCTTTTGACTGGATTGAAATATCAAAGGAAAGCAAGACTGCAAGAATTTTAAATAGTTGATCCAATTCTATTTTGATTTGAATTAAATTGAAATTATAAATCAAAAGTACTTGCAGGAAACCCTTTTGAAAATTATGGGCTTGTAAATTAATTTAGAGGAAAAAGAGAAGCAAGGAAAACCTACAGCAGAGAAAAAAGCACAGTACGGGCTGAGATTTCGGCAGAGAGGACCTAGAGGCAAAATAGTGAGACAAATCACAGTAAAATAAGTTTCCAAGCCTGCCCCAGCCAAGCCAGGTCTCTTGTAAGAAAAGCAGCCACTGGCACCTGGTGCTCCAGAAGCTGTTTCACACTGTAGGTCAAGAGATCCTCCTACACCCACCACGGAGGAGGGAACTGGGGATGCAGCTAAACCCAGAAGTGGCCATCTGTAGCTGGACCCAGGCAGAGAGCCCAGGATAGGAGACCATTCTTCTCTTTGCTCGACCTTCTTTCAGGTGGCAAATGCCACCTTCTGGGATTTGGAATATCATTTTCTGATGGAAGAAGGTCTGACTTTGAGATAGTATATGAGCTAAAAGAATATGTTATGGTTTGTGTCTAGATGTCCCCCCAAAGCGTCATATGGTCATAGTTGGGGCTTTTTCAGAGGTGGCTGAATCTAGAGTGTGTTCTGCTGGGATTAAGAGCATGTGATTACTAAATCAATCCACTAATTGGTTTGGCACTGCCCTAATCCTGGCAGCCTGGATAAAATGTCAGAGGCAGAGGCTGCTTAGAGCCCTTGCTTGCCTTGCGGCCTTCTGCCTTTCTGCCATGTTACCCTGCCCTGGAGTCTGCTGATTACACACTAAAACCTCTACAAACTGTGAGTTAAATAAACTTTTCTTCCCTTAACTTCGGGTGTTGGGTATTTTGTCTCAGCAATGAGAGAAAAGTAACTAAAACAGAATATAAATGTGGATATAGAGGAACAAAATTTATCTAATTATTGTCTTTCTCTTCAAAGTCAAGAAGTTATCAGTCATATCTGTTTATTTCTTCAATTCGAAACGATAGTAAAATTCAGTTAATCCTATTTGTATAGCTAAATTTCCAGTTTTCTCATTCTCCTTGTTAAAGAGTACCTTAAAAATGGACTTTGGTGGAAATAGACAAATTTAACAATTTACCTGTGGGAAGGGCAAATACTTATTCTTGCATGGTATGGTTTCTTATTTTCTTTTTTTTTTTTCTTTTCTTTTTGGTGCTGGGGATCAAACTTAGGGCCTTGCTCTTGCTAGGCAAGTACTCTAGCCCCTGAGCTAAATCCCCAGCCCCTGATTTCTTATTTTCTAAAAGTACATAAATTTTTAAACTAGATTTCTCATAATTTCAGAGCCAAATATTGATTTCAGTCTTCTTCATGAAGCTTCAAAATAGAAAGCTTCTCTGACCTTCCTATGATTAGCTGAAAGATGTGTCATTGGAAGAAACAGAAGCCACGGATAACCTAGAGCTATATATGTATGCTCCATTTTTCCTAAATCTTCGAGTGTTCATGGACTGGTATTCCACACCTGCTCTTAATTAACAATATCGCAAATGAGGAGATAGTTAAGAAACTACATCAGGGGAAGTTAAAATTATATTCAGTGTAACTTTAAACTAGAGTCATTTGTATGTAAATAGATGTTCCTTGAGAACATACTACTAAGTGAAATCAATCAGACACTCATGAGTACACATCAAGTTGTTTCTCTGATATGAGAAACCATAAGTGTAAATAAGGACAAAGAGGTTTAATAGATATTATATAAAAGGAAGATAATATACAAAGGAGAGGAGAACTAGAAAGAGAGAAGGGGGAAAAGCAGGAAGGGAAAAAAGGAAAGAAAAGGGAAAGGGAGATCATGGAAAAATATGAATAAACCTGCTGTAAATAGGGATGAAGGGAACAGAGGGGCGGGGTGGGGAAAAGGGGAAAACCAAGATACATCGTGTACAGGTACAAAATAAATGTGATGAATGTGATCATTATATGTACAATTTACCAATACATGTTCTTGGTTAAAAATAAATAAATTTAAAAAGCATTGTTTAAAAGACATTAATCTATATTTTTCCACATTCTGTAAGTCCCATAATAAGATATAAGCCAATATTTCTTTTAAGTGTACCTCCTCCAAATTTGTTGTAACTATTCATCTGTTTAAAATTTTAAAAATTAAATTAAAAAAATTAAATTTTAAAAATTAAAATTTTAAACAGGTCTTCATATAAAATCACTTTACCCAATGAGGCTTTTCTTTATTACTAATTAATTTCAAAAGATGACCTACAAAGACACATGACCTTCCCAAACATTGCCAATCTCCAAATGAGTGGCAGCACACACTTGCCATTTTAACACGTCTTCTCTTCTGCCATGAACCAGTTTGTACTATTGCAAGTCAGCTCCAAGCAGCCTTTGTTTATTTGTTTGCATCTGCCACAGGCAAGGCCAAAGGGCTTGGATATATAAATGTATCTCACACTCAGAAGGAGGTCCTCGGGCCTTTATGCCAGTAGATGTGCAAAGAAGCTTAAGTAAGTGTGGGAAAATAGCAACTGTGAATCAGAATTTGCCATAAGGGAAGACCTAACACAGATTTTTTTTTTCTGGTTTGCCACAGACAGATGGAATAGCAGCATAATAGGCTTGGCCAAAGGGTCTCCGGAGCTATTCTCTCCATTGTACACACACAACGGAGACAGTAAAAATACGAAGGGATGGTGCTTAGGACGAAAGTGTCTCCTTAAGAGCAAAGCCCTCTACTGTTCATTAATTTCACCAAAAAGTGGGGGAAAGACTGATGCAAAACGCTCCCATGTGTCCCCTTTGGGGGTCAATACATGTGTTTCTGAGGGTCAGACTTGCAGTGTGGGTACCAGCCCTCACACTCAGAGCGAGGCCAGGCAACCGGCAGAGAAGAGCCAAGGCTTTTTTAGAACTGTCTTAGCTCAGCATGGCCTAGAAACGCAAACCTAGCTCGTTAGAAAAGCAGTGGGTGTCAGCCCCTGGCTATGTTACCGAGGCAAAAAGCAACCCAGACGAGCCACCGGAACAGCCTCCGCTGCACTCACCCAGCCTCACCGTGTCTTCACAAAATCCAGTCACTCCGCATAAATGAAGACTGGAAAGGGAGAACACTGTCCGAAATAACTCTACCACAGTCTCAGCAAGGACATTTTAAAAATCACCATTAACTTGTGATCACTGAAGGAATGGAGAAAGAATGAGTCTGTAGCATAAAACAGGGATTTTTTTCAAAATGATTTACCCAGATGTAGTAAGACTGCCTCTGTTTATCATCATTGAAGCTAAGAGATAGCTGCATTAGACTTTGATAAACTATTTTATCCATTTTTGTGTATTTTTTCAATTTTCCACAGCAAAGTTTTTAGTTATTTTATATCTATGTATTTTTTCAGTTTTCCAAACAAAATATGCCATCGCTGTAAATGGTGTAAGTGATACACTCTTCATTTTAAAATTTCTCTACAATACTTCCCATGAAACAAGTTGCCGGGCTGGGAGTTTAGCTCAGTGGTAGAGTGCTTGCCCAGCAAGTGCAAGGCCCTGAGTTCGATCCCCAGCACCAAAAAATAAATATAAACACGTTGCCTGCAGATAGCTAAGGAAAAATAATATAACTATATTAAGGTTTCAGAGAGGGTTTTAGAGGAATTCGGAGAGTTTTTATAAAATTCTAATTTTCCAGGAATACGATCTTGAATCAAATTTTGTGGTATGGAAGAAGCTAAAAGTCACTCTACTGCTGTCCTCTGAGAATCTCTATCCGGAACAAAACATCTCTCAGAAAGTCGCCTGCTCTCTCGTGTCCATGACAGTAGACTAACGGATACTAAATGCATTTCAGCACAGTCTCAGCCTGCTCTCCTCTTAAACTCAAGTTCAAAAAAGAAAATCTTCTGCTTATTTTTTCTTTTCTTTTTTTGCCAGCCTGACTCTACATATACATTTGTGGTCCAAATGAAAAGTGTGATGAATGTTTAACTTTTTTTTAATTTATTATGTAAAAGACACATCGCCATTGATCACCTTCAAAATACTCCCCCTCACTTCAAACACACTTAGCCCTTAGTTCTTGCCACTTTCTGAAGCAGTTCTGGAAGTCCTTCAATCGCACTATTGTGCTTGCCTCAGTGTTCAGAATCAACTCATAATGTTTACCTTTCATGGTCATTTTGACTTTGGGGAAGATAGAAGTCTTTTGGTACCAGATTTGATAAATAAGGTGACCGAGGACATACCATAATGTTTTTATGAGCCTACCTTTCCATTGGATGGCACCGAGTAGCAGTATTCACTGTATTTTTTAATCACACCTCATAAAGACACTCAAGAAAGAGAATTTCCTGAACTGCTTCAGAAAGTTCACAAACACAGGATGTGTGTTTGAAGTGAAGGAGAGTATTTTGTGGGGGATGGATGCCAATGTGTCTCTCATTGTAATTTTTTTAATCAAAACATTCACTGTATGTTTCGATCACACCTCACGTATACTGTGAATGTCTCAAGTTTCTGGGAGTAATATTCAAATTCTCATGGTTCATTTAATCCTCTAAATGTTTTTCAATCGGGTTCCACTTACCACATTCAGTTGGGGAAAATTTTTACAACTAAATCTTATAAAATATAATAATATCTTTGGGCCAAGCACCAAAATAACATGGCTTTACACAAGACTAACAAGACAAGATGTTCAGGTATGTCTAAAAGTGCTATTTGGAGAGAAAGGCATATTTTAGAGAAATGGCTGGATTGGTTTCACCTAATATATTGAAAGCAATGAAATAAGTGAAATATTTTCAAGAACAGGCTGTGACAATTTTCAATACAACTTAAACACAATGAAGAGAAACCATCCATCATTCTGCCAGGAAGAAAAGGTTTTTAAAAGTCACTAGAACTCCAAAACATATTCAAAAAATAAAAAACATTACTATTTACAGACATCAATACAATAACATACTGCTCCCACAGAGTGCTAGGAAGCAAGTATAGAGAAATCTGTAAGATACAATCCTTGCTCTCTGCAACACATACAAACAGAGACTGATAAATGGTGCTCTTTTCATTCAAAATAAAAACCTGGGAGAAAATTGGAATGTAGTTTATCAGACAAGCTCCCTATTCATTAATATTAAACTTAATATTTTAAAGTTCATATGCCTGGGGTTTATCATTAATATTTAAATTCTAAGAATTACTAGAATTCAATAAATAGTATGTTATCTATCAGTAATAAGTCAAAATTTATAATCCCCTTAACTTCTTGATTCATTACCTGTATTTTTTCATTAAAATGATCGAAAAGTGTTCACATCTGTTTTCATTATAACTGACTTCCCTTATTCCCACTTTCAGGTGGACGCCTCTACCCTGAGTAGCATTTATACTGCCGTGTTTCGTAGAGAAGGACTAAGAAGTGGTCAGGCCAGTAGCTGCCTGAAACAACAATGATCCCCTTGGGTCCAAGAGCCCCCTCCATGGGGAGTTCAGGAGAAATAGTAATAGAGTTACCACTTAGCCACACAAGAGCAGTAAGTACCCGAGAAACCCGCTGCTGCCCTTTCTCTTCTCTGTTTTTTGTCTCCTGACATTCTCCCAGAGGTATGGGCTACAAAACCCAGAAGAATTGAAACAGTTATATGTTGACATTTTCAAGAAAAAGATGAAAAAAAGAAAAGGAAAGAAAAAGAAAAAATATGAGAGGAAGTATTGCTAGTATTGTTACAGAACATATAAATATAGAAATACATGTCTATATATATAGAATTTCAGTAGAGCAGATATAAAATATGTGTTTCTCTATGCTAGCAATTGGCATCTGATTTTAAAAACCAAATTCCAGGATGCTACTCCCGTTGCCCAAAAAGGGGAGAGGTGTTTCTGGAAGTAGGATTTTGGTATCATTCCTCCTCCCTTGAAAGTGATAGCTCTATTTCTTAATAATAATCACTAAAATTTACACACATATTTACAAATATGAATGCATAACTACCTTATGAGGTACATGCTATTATTATTCCCACTCTCAATATTAATGCACCATGTAACAGGGCAAGTGTGGCACCACCCAGTCTTGCTGGAGGTCAGAGGGCACAGAGGAAGGTTCTAGAAGACACCATCTTGAGCCAAGACCTGGTAGATCAGTCAGAAGCCAACAGCTGGGGATGGTCACGTGGCATCCAGTCTACAGTACAGCATGCTCCAAGGCAGAGAGGTATGGCTATAAGAAGTTATGTACTGCCAGGACCTATGTACTGAAAAGCTCTAGAGACAGTGACTAGAAAGAAGGTTAAAAAATCACAAGAAGGTTGACATACAGAGTTGATAAGCTTCAGCTTTATGCTTGGGGCACTGGTAAGCCACTGAGGAACTCTGCAAACAGACGATGAGATCTGTATTTTAAAAAGATCTCTCTGATGGTAGTTTAAAGGATAATAAATTCTTAGTATACATTAGCAGGTTATTAACTATAGTCTTTTACTGGACATTACATTTCTAGACTTAATCACTGTCGGTCCAGGATAGAAATTACAATGGCTTGACTAACGTTGTGCCCGGGCAGATGTAAAAAAAAGATACTTAAGGAGATGGAAGTTAGAAACATTCTATATGATTTTCCCAGCTCTGATGTAATAGTTATAGTTCAAATACATTCGTAATTATATATATGTATATGCATATGTATATATTCACACAATCCTTGCAACAATCCAGTGATACAAAGAAGGTATTGTTATCTCTGTTCTACAAATGAGGAAGTTGAAATTGAGACTCAGAGAAGTTAAATGGCTGCCCACCATCAGGACTGCAGACAGCAGAGCTGGGAACGACATTTCCAGTCATCTTGTTCCACGATTCCTATACATAAAACCAAAGTCCTCAAGAGAAGCACTAAGCTGACAGAGTTGGAGTTTTTCTTGCATTTTTACATTAAAATTGAATTAAATAGTTTATTAGAGTATAAATATATATTATAGGAGAGCTTATTTTCATATAACAAGCTTAATTGTGATTTGTTCTCAACTGCTATTGTATTTACACAGGACTAGCTTTCCTCTCTACCAAAAAAAAAAGAAGAAGCAAACAAAACCACACAGAGCTATACACAAAATTTAGCATTGTTCTTTTTGTGTGTGTGTGTGTGCTGGGGATCGAACTCAGGGCCTTATGCTTGCAAGGCAAGCACTTTAACCCCTGAGCTAAATCCCCACCCCTGAATTTAGTATTATTTAAAGGAAAATTCCAACTGAAATAAGTGCTATAAGAATCCTGGTAGTCTTTGAGCCTACTAGGAGATGAACCTGAAAGAAATAACCTCTAAGTGAAAAATTAAAATTGGAACATTTGCTACTCTATCATTCCTCTTAGAAAGTCATATTTCACTTAAGAATAGTGTTTAATGATGTTTAGCTCAGTCTTTTCCAGAAGTATTTAACCACAGAAACATTTTTTTAAATAACATCTGTCCTCATCAGTCCGGGCTGCTCTTACAACAGTGCCCGATACTGAGTGGTTTATGACTAACACAAAAACGTTTCTCCCATTTCTGGAGGCTAAAAGTTTGAAATCAGGACACCAGTGTGCTCAGGTTCCTTTGAGCCATCTCTTTTGGGTTGCAGACGTCAAATTTTTCACTGTATTCTGACAATGGCAGAAAGAGGGCGAGAGAGGTCTCTGAGGTTCCTTTCTGAAGCTTGCTTACCCCATTCATGAGGGCTCTTTTTCATGCCCTGATCTACTTCCCAAATGTTAGAATGTAGATACATTCTAACATCGTCACCCTGGAGGTCCACAGTATTCATTATTCCAGCAAAACCCAATGAATATATGAATTCAGGGGAATAAAAACATTTAGAGCTTGCAACACCTTTTAACATCCCGTGGCACCTTAGACAACCTAGCTAAAACAATTTCCTCTTCTCCTAGTAAATGACATAAATCATTCAGACCACCAAAATTAATGTTGTAAAACACAGTTCAAGTCAGGTGCCATGTGCAAATGCTTTTTGAGTCACTAGAGTCAGAAAAAGAACATATTCTAACTAAAAACGTATGCACCAGGACTAGACACTCATGGAAAGGACCGTCCTGTGCATCATAGGACGTTTAGTAGCAACACTGACCTCTATCTACTAGACACCAGTGCAGTTTCCCCTCCAGTCATGAATCTAAAACGTCACCAAGACATTGCCAAATATTCCCAAGGAGTCAAAATTGTCCCAGTTTGAGAACCACTGATGTAAGGATACAGTCATAGTTAAAACTTGCACTGGACTCTGCGTTCCAAGCACATTTTTGAAGTGGTGGTGGCTGCCCTTCTGGCTTACATCCACATAAAATCTGCTGTTTATTCCAATCTCTTCAGAGGAAAGTGTGAACACCCTGTTTCTTGACAAATGACTTTGATTATTAGATTGTACCACAATGTGCACCAAAGTAAAGGACAGAGCTTCAGCTCTGCTGTCAAGACAACCAATGCCTCTTCAAGCAAAAAGAAAATCAAAGATTTGTAGCATGCCAGCTGAGTACGAACCTTAAGCCAAAGGCAAGTGCCGCGGCCACGACTGAGCACCTGGCACTTCCCCATGAAAGCTGAATACTCAAGAAAATTGAGACTTCAAATGAACTTCCACCTAACAAGCTGTAATTTTGTTTCATTGGGAGGAGAGTAGAGGCTGAGTTGGGGAAGAAACCAGAGGAGAATTCAACATGACAGTCCATTTGCGAATTCAGTCAGGAGTTCAAGACAATCTTCAGAATGCCACAAGACAAAAGCGTCATTATCTGTAATTACTGCTTACCGGTAGCACAGATTGATAACAAGCTTCCTCCGCCAATCTTACCCTGCCATTATGAGAAGAGGCGATTAAACTAATTAACAAATCAACTTTTCTGTGCAACACGGGGCTCAATAGCAGAAAATAATGAGAAAAGGCAAGCTTATTTGAAGAGATGAAATGAGACAGAAATCTGAAGCTAACAATACGGATAGAGAGCTCAAAAAACTGACCAGTGTATACATTTGGACATCAGAAAGTCTGGCCACACATCAGGAAATGTGAGGCTACTTGATCAAAGCCACAATTTAAATGGAAAGTGCTTTATTTGATCATGAAAAGCATCTGCAATCAACAGTCATGTAGGATCCTGTGTATACAGATACGAAACAATGCCTTACCTATGGAGAAGTCAAACTACCAACAACCTCTGTCATCTTCATGGTGGACACTAACTCAGTAGCAACACAAAAAATTCCTTTCGGCCATACAGCCACTTTATAGGAAAAGAGAAAGAGTTACCATTGCTACATTTTGTACTCCTCTCAATTCTCCCAATGCTTGAATATGGGATCAGCACAGTAGCTCTAACCTGTCTCCAGCCAAAAGTCTTCTTCCACATCATACGTACTCAACAAGCCTTGACAGCAGTATTAGCCAATGTCAAGAACTACCCGCAGGGCTGGGGATTTGGCTCAGTGGTTAGAGTGCTTGCCTAGGAAGCACAAGGCCTTGAGCTTGATCCTCGCCACCAAAAAAAGGAACTACATGTAACCACTGAGCACAGGAAATGTGGCTACTGAAACTGAGGCGCTCAGGGTTTGTTTCCTCTTGTTTTGTTTTGCTTTGTTTTTGGTGCTGGGGATTGCACTCAGGCCTCGCGCTTGGGGCTCAGTTTTTAAATTTAATTTTAATTTATTTTACTCTAAAAAACTAATGTTTAATTCACTAATTAGAAAACTCTTAAATATGTTTGGAACAACTTGGACCTATAAATCTATTTTTTCAACTGTAAGTGTCATGAAGTCTAAATCAAATATCTAAGAATTTATAATTCAGATGCTATAAAAGTAAAATACACACTAGATTTCTAAAAGATGGTATAAAAATGTAAAATATATCAATACTTGTATTTTGACCACATGTAGAAATGATCATATTTTTATATATTGGGTTAAATATAATGTATCATTAAAGACAATTTCACTTGTTCCGTTTATTTTGTTTAATGTAACTACTGAAATATTTTAAGTTTTTTATTTAATGTACATAGTGCTGGTCTGTAGACTGAATGAGAGACAATCTACAGCAGCATATTAGAAAGCAGCAGGAAAAACCAACAGCATCTCCAAATGGCACCTACAAGGGAGAGTCAAAAAAATCAAAAAGCACAACAATCCAGTCATTAAAGTATGAATATATACTCCCACCCACTTTAGAGAGATCTAAGTATCACTTATTTATCTCTTCTAACACTTTAAATGTTAATATTCATTATATACATGTTGTTTTGAAATATACATTGTGGGATGGCTAAACTGAATGAATTGACATATTCATTACCTCACACACTTATCAATTTTTGTGGTATGAACATTTAAAATCTGCTCCTTTTTTTGGTTTTTTTTTAAATGTTTATTTTTTCAAAGAAAAACAGCAATAGCCCGTTGGAAACCTATTCATTCTTCAACTCCAGTTTTAAAAATAGAGAATGCTTCGAGAATTTGCATGTCATTCATCCTCGCACAGACGCCATGCTAATCTTCTCTGGATCATTCCAACTGTAGTATATGTGCTGCCGAAGCAGGCATTAAAATCTAGCCTTACAGTGTCCTTTTTCACAGTTTTCAAGAATGCAATATGTTGTTATTAATGATAATCATCATGTTGTAACATGTAACTGAAATTTTATATACTTTGACCAATATCTTCCCGTTCTCCTCACATCCCCCAAGCCCACCCTCTCATAACCACCATTCTACTCTCCTCTTTATCAAGTCAACATTTGTAGGTTCCACATATAAGTGAGATCATGAAGCATTTGCCTGGTGTATTGCACTTTTAACATAACATCCTCTGGATCATTCAGGTTTTTACAACGACAGGATTTCATTCTTCTTAAAACTGAATTGTAGAAGATTTAATGCCACTAATTCTCAAACTCTTTAACGAAATTGAAAGAGAAGCAATACTCCCAAATTCATTCCTGGAAGCAAGAATTACCCTGATACCAAAGCCAGAGAAGGATCCAACGAGAAAAGAAAGCTACAGGCCAATCTCATTAAAGACTGAATAGTATTCCGTTGTATAGATGTATCACATTTTCTTTATCCATCCATGTATTGATGAACGGTTAGGTTGATTCCATATCTTAGCTGCTCTGAATAATGCACAATGAGCATGGTAGTGTGATATCTCTTCAACATGCTGATTTCATTTCCTTTGGATATATATCCAGTTGTGAAATTGCTGGATCATATTGTAGTTCTATTTTTAAATTTTTGAGGACCCTCTATGTTGTTTTTCATACTGATCATACTAATTTACATTCCCACAAACAGTATATGAGTGTTCCCTTTTCTCCACATCCTTGTCAGAACTTGTTACCTTTCATCTTCTTTTAAATTGTTATTAGTACATGTTTGCAGTACATGACTACCTTCAAGATGGGGAGTTGGTACATATATATTACACATCTTAATTCTTTTTACTTCCCCTTTCCCCTCCTCCTCTCTTTATCTCTTGGCTCCCCTCCCATTTGCAAAAGATCTATCTCCCTGTTTCCCATCATCTATCTTGCATTTTGCATTTTGTCGTGTTTTATAATAGCCATTCTAAAAGGTGAAGAAAAATATCTCTCTGTGATTTTAGTTTGTATTCCTCTGATGTTTAGCGAATTTTTTTCACTTTTTTATTTACCTGTTGGTAATTTATATGTCTTCTTTGAAATGACATATATATGTATTGTAATTCAAACACAAAAAAAGACATGATGTAGCTCTTGTCATTTTTAACAGTTAACAGTAAGTTGCATTTACCTTAATATTTCACTAATGTGTAACAACTCATTTAATTCCCATGACAATCTTATGAGACAAGTATCATCTCTACCTTTCTCACTTCATAGGTAAGGAAACTGAGGCTCAGGGAAATTTATTAATTTGTCAAGATTGCATATATTTACTACACTTTTCTAGTACCCCTGTCAAAATTATTTTCTATCTACATTATGTGTAGTTGGTTAAAGTGCTTTTTTCCTCTATCTTTGAATATTGTTTCCTTCAATAGAGCCCTTAGCCTGAAGTGGTTTATCCAAGTCAACCCTAGAGATAAATATTCTACCAAATATCATGAGCAAACCTCCACCATATTCTCAAACATTAATAAATAAAGTCTTGCTGACAGGAGAGTCCATGAGGAAAGTGGTTTATACAATCTCTTAATCTCCCCCTAAGACTTGCTGCAATTTCTAAAATTCTCTATGGTTCTTCCACATGGTAAATAAAATCCTAGTAAAGATTTAACAATAACACATGAAATCATAAGCATGGCAATATTTATATTGCTTTATCCATGATGACATAACAAAAGGAAAGATAGATATTGTGATTTTTTTAAGTAAGCAAAAATATCTTTAATTGCAGAGGCCTCATTCAATATAAAAAGTTTCAACAATGAAAGGGGAGAAGAATTAAGATGTGATAAGACTCCTGAAAAGATGAAAGGTTGATTGAGAAGGTGGAAGAGGGTGATAATTGAGAAGGGCAAATAAGTAAGCAAACACTTTGAATGAAGAGAATCACAAGATCAGAAGGCAAAAGGAGACACAAAGATCAAATGATTTAACCCCCTAGTGAAGCACAGGAGACATGAAACTGAGTAGCTCAACAAGGAATTTGTTTAGAGGAATAAGAGCAACCTGAATTTGAGAAAATTGGAAACATTTTGAGGGTGCATAACTAACAATTTAATAGCACAGATGTATAATGTTCTTCGTGTCTAGCTGTTTGGTTTCTCTATTTTCTATTCATTACTTTTTTTTTCTCTTTGATAATTGTTTGTCTTCTTTTTTAAATAAAAATTAATAGACTCGCAGCCCAGGTATTATAATTTCAAGACAGGGAAATTAAGCATATAAAACTAAGTTTTTAGTTTTCATAAAAGAAAATTTAAGCATCACATCTTATTCAACCATTATCTGTTTTAACCTATTTAATAATATGAGGGTAGGAAATAGATATTAAAAAGTTTCACGGACCAGGCTGGGGATTTAGCTCAGTGGTTAGAGTGCTTGCCTAGCAAGCACAAGGCCCTGAGTTCAATCCCCAGTACCAAAAAAAAAATATATATATTTCATGGACTAAAGAATAAGCCACATTTTGTAGTTGAAGAGAGCCTCCTGGCTTTTTCTGTGAGTACCTGGGGAATCATCATCCAGTGTATACTGAATTATCTTCTGGTGGTTTGGGGATTACTTCTGGGGAATGAGCCCTTGTCAGGAGGCAGAAAGGAATCGAGGTTTTCTTTAATCTCTTTAGGCCTCTACAGCACAGGTTGGCTTTCCCAGAAGCCCTGTAGTGGCTTTTATTTGCTGCATTTTTCCAAATAGAAGATGCAAGGGAAAGAAGCCCTCGTGGCCTGTCAATTCCGGATACCCTGGCAAAGACCTGGCAAAGGCTGGCTGCCATCAAGAGGATTCCTCCCACTTTGCAGGGCCCCTAACTCCCAGATGCAGGCCGAGGTTCTAAACAAGCCATGAGCCACGAACCCTGCAAAGACTGAGGTCTGGAGCAAGCTTTTACCAGGCCATATGCTTTTACCAGGCCATTCGATAGCAAAGGCTAGAATCAGAAAGAATTACTCACAGAAAAGGTAATACAAAGGAATTTTAAACCTTCAATTTAGATTCCTCAAAAAACTACAACTAGAGGTTCCATTTGATCCAACTATTTCTTTACTGGGCATCTTCCCAGAAGAATTAAAATCATCATACCATAGCGATATATGCACAACCATGTTTATAGCAACACGATTTGTAATAGCTAAGTCTTGAAAACAACCTAAATGTCCAACAACTAATGAATGGCTAAAGAAGATGTGTTTTTTCTACACAATGGAGTACTACTCTGCCATAAAAAAGGATAAGCTAAAGACATTTGTAGCTAAATGGTTGTACCTTGAGAATGTACTCTTAAGCGAAACAAATCAGACACTCATGAGTACACATCGAATTGTTTGTCTGAGATGAGTAACCATAAGGGTAAATAAGATCAGAGAAGTGTAATAGATATTATATAAAATGAAGATAATATTGAAAAGAGAGGAGAACTAGAAAGGGGGAAGGGGGAAAAGAAAGAAGGGAAAGAGGAAAGGAAAAAAATGGGAAAATACAAATAAACGTGCTGTAAATAGGGAAGGGGGGAACAGAAGGAAAGGGTGGGGAAGAGGGGAAAACCAAGATACATCGTGTACAGGTACAAAATAATCTGATGAATGTGAACATTATGTATACAATGTACCAATACATGTTCTTGGTAAAAAAAAAAAATTCTAAAATTTCAATTTAAATTTTCGTATTTTGAAATGGTATCTTTCTCAATTTTATTTTTATTTTATGTTATGGTTTGTGTCTAGATGTCCCCCCAAAGCCTCATGTGGTCATAGGTGGGGTGTTTCCAGAAGTGGCTGGATCTAGAGTGTGATTACTAAATTAGTCCACTGATGGGTTTGGCATAGTTCTTTGGGATCAAGGATATGATACTAGGATTAAACGTATTAGGATTAAGGGTGGGAGTGCTACCCACCCTAAATCCAGGCAGCCTAGATAAAATATAAGGGATAGAAAGAGGCTTGCCTGCCCCTTGCTTACCATCTTGCTTGCCTTGCTGCCTTCTGCCTGTCTGCCCTGCCACCCTGCCTTGGATCCAGCTGATTGTAGACTGAAGCCTCTACAAACTGTGAGCTAAATAAACCTTTCCTACCTTAACTTTGGGTGTCAGGTATTTTGTCTCATCAACAAGAGAAAAGCAACTAAGACATTATACAGCATTTTATAGATCTCTTTATGGTTTAATTCATTGAGGGGCAATATAAAGCCTGAATCTTATATTTTTCCAAGTCTGTTGTGTTTAAATCCTAAGGACAAATTATTAAAGAGTCATGATAGAAACTACAGTTTTGAACAACTGTAACAAAAAATCCACATATAGTGATGTATTTGCATTTGATTTATTTTTTAGTGCTTATAAATATTCTATCTCTTTTTCATCTTTGTTTCTTGTAGATAAAGTTTTGGACCTTCAAAAAGAATATACCTTTCTGCATTCATTTGAACATCTTTTCTGGTTTAGAACTTGTCTCAAGGGAAAACCTTGAAAGAAAATTAAAACTTCTTTTTTAAAGCCCACAGCAATTTATTAATATTTTAAAGCTTTTCAATACAGTTGCATACACAAATTGGATTTGCACTGTTTGATATAAAACAATTGTTTTATTCCCACTTCAAGTGCTCCACTGTTTTCAAGCTTGTTAATTAAATGTTTTATTTTTTTTGAAACACCGTGCAAGTTTCTCAAAACTTCGTCTGCACCTGCTCCGTTAATGAAAAGATGTCCTTGGAACAACTCCAGTTTATTAAGTGGAAAGCCATTTATTTCATATAAGAATTCAGTCTTTTATCTGTAAGCTTTAACATGAGTTAGTGTGCATTGTATTCTTTCACCTTTTATCTGCTGTCAATTAATACAAGCATTTTTAGTGTATAGAGAGGAAAAAAGATACGTTGTTTGGAATGTCACTTCCGTTGCTTCATGCTCCCATGCATGTGCCGAACCGACATCTCTCTAAAGCTATTTGGTGGTTATCTCTTTCAGCCTGGGGCCTTTCGGTCTTGCCCCACCATCCTTTTTCCCAATGAGATTGTGTAGTATGATCTGATGAGCTATAGGGATGGTGTGGAGCAGAAAAACTGCTACAACTTCTCAGGAATTTCAATAGCAGAGTCAAACTAGCAAGCTGCTAAGACAGAAAAGAAATAGGGGACATACTGGATCTGGCAGGACCATGAAGGTCTTATTAATCATTGCCGAAAACATATAAAACTGGTACAATTAAACACCACTAAAGGTAAGCCTTCGGTGAATGAGTTTTGGCCATAGATCTGTGTAAGACATTCAACTATCACAGTTAAAATACTCACAGACTCTGCTAAAAGAACTGCTAGGACTGGGGCTGAGGATTTAGCTTAGTGGTCAGAGTGCCTGCCTAGCAAGCACAAGGCCCTGAGTTTGATCTCCGGCACCACAAAAAAAAAAGAACAGCTAGGACTGAAAAATACTAATAATATATTGTTACATAAAACAGGATCAGGGATGGGGGAGCTATCAGTGGTAGAGAATGCTTGTGTGGCACCCACAAAGCCCTGGGTTCAATCACTAGCACCAAAAGATATTACAAAATTATGTACATTAAAATCTTATTTATGTAAAATCCATATATGTCTATATACATGGTAGAGAAGAGTCTGAGAGGTAACAGAGCAAAACATTTTTTCCCAAGGTAAGTGATATTTGGAGCGTTTTTATGTAGTCTTTTTGCTTGTTTGAACTTTTTAATTTTTCCACAATGAATATGTTCTTCTTTCATGAATTAAAAGAGTGAGTTTTTTTGTTAAATATTTTTTTGGACCTGAGAGTGTAACTTGTGGTAGAATGATTGTCTAGTGTGATGAGGTCCTGGATTCAATCCCCAGCACTGAAAAAAATACTGTTTAAAAAATTCATTGGACTGGGTTATACTGAATTCAAAAAGAGAGTCATTGGAAAAAAAAAAAAACAGCCCTTTAGTCATCAAATTGAATCAATGAAATCAATCAAGAAAATTTGTTTTGGGGAGACATGTATTCATTAAATACGTATCTTTAAGGATATCCTGACAATCATGAGAAAACCAAATTTTTAAAAGTATAAAAATATTTCCATTTTACATCCTCCTTTCTTTTCTTGATGTCATAAGTAACTAAATTTAACAACTGGCCTTTTGGGGTTTTGGTCTTTTTACAATTTACTAATCAAGACATTGGAACTCCTTAATAGGTCTTCACCTTTATTCTACCCTCTACATAATCCAAAGAAATTCAGACCTCACTTTTTTAAAATACTCTATCTCGAAGATAGATACATCTTTTCAATTAACGAGAGAACAGACGTCTTAAAATTATGAGTGAAAACTTTGTACCCGAGCTCCCTGAATGATAAACAGTAAGGTGGTACTCAAGGTGGTACTATTCAGACAAAGCAGATAACTGTACCAAGAACACACTGCCTGCAAGGACAGAGAGAAAGGTTTTAAGATTTCTGTACCATCTTAGTTACTTTTCTCTCGTTGCTGAGACAAAACACCCAACACCCAAAATTAGGGGAAAAAGGTTTATTTGGCCCACAGTTTGTAGAGATTTCAATCCATGATCAGCTGGACCCAAGGTAGGTGGCGTGGCAGACAGGCAGAGGCAGCAAGGCAAGCAAGCCTCTTTCCATCCCTTACATTTTATCCAGGCTCCCTGGCTTTAGGGTGGGCGGCACCCCCACCCTTAATCCTTATACCCTTAATCATAGCATCACATCCTTGATCCCAGCAGAGCTAAGCCAAACCTGGTGGTGGGCTAATTTAGTCATCACACTCTAGATCCAGCCCCACCTATGACCACAAGAGGCTTTGGGGGACATCTAGACACAAACCAGAACACCCATCTCTACCCTCCCTGTAGGCAGATATTCTATCAGTTGTCCCTGGAACCCTTTCCTCTCCTGGTAAGACCAGGTACACAGTATACATTTTATGAATTACTTGTTGGCCCAGTTTGCAAAGCTAGCAGGAAGACCAGGATAATGTGTCCCACAGATTTCTTTCTTTTTGTTGTTGTTGTTTTTTGTTTTTTTGGTGCTGGGGATCAAACTCAGGGCCTTGTGCTTCCAAGGCAAACACTCTAACCACTGAGCCAAATCCCCAGCCCCCCACAGATTTATTTCTAGCACCACCCGTGTACTCCTACTATAAACAGTAGACATGTATGGACAGAATGAGAATGGTCCCCCTAAAGAAGTTCTATTTTTCCTCCTCGAAGGACGTATTTTGGCATAAGCAATTAGCACTGATTTGTCTCATTAGTTAACTATATTTTTTCCTCTTTCTGTCCAACACATCCCAGTTGAATGACTTGCAGGATGTAAATTAAATTATGTCACATTATTAAATTGGTTATGGTGACTGGTTGTTGAACTGATAAGAGATCATGCTAATTCTCAGAGATAAATAATGTTCTATGATTGATTTTAATGTAATTCTTTTTTTTTTAATTTTTTTATTATTTTTACCAAGAACATGTATTGGTACATTGTATACATAATGATCATAATCAACATGGTTATTTTGTACCTGTACATGATACATCTTGGTTTTTCCCCCTCTTCCCCCCTTCCCCTCCCCTCCCTTCCCTTCACCTACCCCTCCCTATTTGCAACAAGTGTAGCTACACTTTACCATTTTTTCCCCTTTCATCTTACTTTTCTTTTAACCTTCTTCTTTATCCCCCTTTTCCCTATCTAGTTCTCTCTTTTGAATACTATCTCTCTTTTTTCTTTTTTAAACAAAATATCTATTCT